>JAQHUG010000216.1:2208676-2252366 GCA_028555095.1 Dicrostonyx torquatus | reverse complement strand
GAGCAGGAGGGGACTGGGAGAAGGGGAGAAAGTGTAAATTTTTGAATGAAAAATAGAATATGGGGGAAAAAGAAACTTGAATACATGTTCTTCCTCATAATGGCAAAATATAAATGTAAATTATTTGCTAAACATTTTTGCCTAGATTTCTTTACACAATTATTAACTGAATAAATTATTCATGTTTATAACAACAACAACAAGAAAAAAGAGCACAGGCTCTTCTTCCAGAGGACCCGCGTTAAATTCTCAGCACCCACATGGTGGCTCACTTATCTGTAACTACAGTTCCAAAGAATCTGACACCATCTTCTGGATTCTGTGGACACCAGACATATGTGTGGTGCAGAAAACATAAATTCAGGAGAAGCACTCATACACATAAAAATAAAATACATCATAAATAACAAATGGGTTGATTTAGTTTCTATGGCTCATGCGTTCAAGGCTTTGTTGCTAGACTGTGGTACTACTGAGACATGGTAGTACTCTAGAATGAGGCAATAGTTAAAGGAACTTAAGTCACCAATGTACACCCTTGAAGGAGATATCGAGGGAATGCTTCTCCTTCCGTTCTCTTTCTAGGCTGCTATGCCCTATAGCTTTTATGTATTTCCTTATCTTAATTCCAAATACAAAGGTACACAGGATCAGAAGCATGACCAAAGATATAGAACCAGTACGTGCCAATGGTCTATCTCAGTCCTGAGAAGTTTTGCTCCAAAGTCCAGGCTCTCAGCCAGTTTCTCTCTTTTCCTACGTAAGTTAATTTTAATATTATAATATGCACATGCTCATTAAGCTTGATTAGTGTAGCAGCCACTCCAGCTCAATTCTTAGATTATTTTGGCCCACACCCTTGGGTACACATATAAAATACTGTGACAATGATCGGTCTGACTTAGATGGGATTCTGTGGAATTCTAGACCTAATGTCATTTCCAAGGTCCGAAGTTCCATTTGACTCCTGTGGCTTTGACCTTTAGAGGTCTTTCACAATTAAGCTATTTTCTCCAAGTAGGACTACCGCTACTGATCAACTTAAAGACACTGTTAGGAAGGGTTGAGAATAGCCAAAGACTGACTTATTTTTATAGTAATTTTTCTATTGATCTGATAATAATTTATACTAGACAAAAACTATTTAAGAGAGAGAGAAATAAAAAAGCAATAAGGAAAAATAAAGAGCATGAGTTTTCATTCATAGATGAAGTCATTTAGAACAAACCCTAAATAACTGTTTGTTGGAGGTTCAGGAAAGAACAAGCCGATCTCAATGATTGAGGCCCCCACTCTTCACAAATCCCGAATTACCAAGTGATCAGGTACTCTGTGGACTCTCACATGGAAGTGTTCTCCATTAATCTTTCTGTCATTAGTAGTGTTACAGAAAGTTTTAAAGCAATGAAAACAGTACTGTCAGATAACCTATGGAGACATTATAAATTGAAATTAACACATACATATGCAGATATCTAAGTCAAAGGAGACAGAGTCAGAATTGTTTTCACAAAAGGAGTGTCTATGCAAATCTGCTTCTGTTTCATTTTAAAGAATCTCAGAATGAATATCAAGAAGCATTTATCGATTCTCCTACGAAAATGGAGACTAAGCAGACAGCACAGTGTAACCATGAAATGGATAACTTTGATGCACCATACTAAATCTTTTGAGAGTAACTGCTGTCTTTGGTAAAACAGCTAAATTATTCAAGAATGATATACCATTTATTTGTCTATTAAAACATATATATAGAAAATTTGACATTTATAATGCATTCCAACAATTAATATTGAATTTATAAATTCTAAATTAATATTGAATTTATAAATTTATAAATTTCTTATAATGAAAGAAAGTTAAGGTTTAAAAGTTTGTCAACATTTTTCCAACGTTTCTTCTCCTTCAAGAAGTATTCTCAAGGTGTATTTAGTCATCTTCATGTTCAGTAGACAAATAAAAACAAGCTGTATGCAAGTACATTTTATACTAAGGTATCATGTACATGAAGCAGAAATTTTTTCACTGTATAACTTATTATAAGCAATAAATTAGCATCAGTATGTATAGTGACTGTCATGTAGGTCAAGATGTAGAATAAACAATTAATACTTCTTTCAAGAATGATCATTAATCTTTCAAATATTCATTTTGTCTCTGTTTGAACTTCATAAAAAGGATAATAAAATTGATACACTTTAATACCTGGATTCTTTCATTTCACGACCTGTGAAATTGATCCATATTTTTAATGGAAATTGTAATGATTTTAAACTTAACACTATATAAATTTAATATGTAATATTTGTCCTCTAAGCTATTACTGTGTTATCTCAAGGTACAGTAATGATGTACCTGAAAGCACATGTAATGAGGCTGCTAAGAGAATTTTTATGTTTTAAATGCCTGTATACATATTTACACATACACATATTTAAACATAAATGCCTTTACTATTCATATATCTCAAGCATGCCTTTACTGACTATATATATATATACATATATATATATATATACTCATATATAGTCACATATACATATATGTATAGTACACCTGTGCCTTGCAATGACTATAAATACACATACATCATATGTAATTTTCTAGTGGAAACATACACATATTTGGAATTTATAAGAAGGAATGTGCATGTATGCTGCTTTTAGTAATTACATCCAGATATTTTCCAGAAAGAATGGTTTATCAGTTGTACTCCCATTACAACTGATTTCAATTATTCTATACTCTATAAATACTTAGAATTAGCAGCCTTTTAAAGGTTTTATATGCTGAGCTACATGACAATAGGACTCATTTGCTATTTAATGTGCATTTTTCTCAATCCAAGGAATTTTCATTTTAAGGGGATGTATAAGAAGGAGGAAAATGTTGCTACTTATATCTCAGAACTTGGATAAGTATCAGGAGTAGCAGGAAGTCACAGAAATGCCCCCCAAAAGATGGGCAGTTTTGTAGTTATCAGAGTGTAGAAATACCAGAGCAGACAAAATTCTAGACTAGATTAGTATAACAAAGATAGGCCCCAGTAACAGAGTGAAGCCTGGTGAGTGTGTGATCAGTGTTGAATGAACATTATCAAGGTGCTATTTTGTTATTCTCATATCCAATTTAAAACCTTGGGTTGCTAAGGAACTATCACTATGGCTGCAGCACACACCCCTCTCTCTCCACATCACCCTCTCTTTTCTTCCCTCTCTCTCTCACAGAGACTTTATGGTTTCAACATGAATATCATGATGAGGTTAGCATTCTCTCCTTGCACCATCTACGTTCCAACTGCTACATCGAATGTTTCGGTTAACCCTAAACAAAAAAGGCCCAACCAGATTTACAATCTAGGTCATTCAGCTGAAAATTTAAAAACCTCAATTTTAAATAGGCCACTTAGACTATCCTAGTAAACAAATAACAAACATGGCTATAGCAACTGAAACTAAAATTGTTATAATAGAATTTTACATGTCTGCATTTAGTCAACAAGCATATTGACAGAAAAAAGGGGGGTTGCTTACATCAGTGAAGTTATGTAAAATTTAAATGATAGATGTACTTTCTATATTTTTCAAAGCGAATAAATTTTAAAGTATTTTGCCAGCACATATTAATTATCTATAATATATGATGCATTTACCTAATAATGAGATGTTGACTGCACTCATTCCTCCCTTTTCTTCTCCTGTCTCATTCCCACTCCTGAAAACTGAATGGAGTATTTTTATGCATCATTTCTCAATTATGAACCTTCATTTTAAAGAGCCAGACAAGACTAAGAAGTAAACATCACAGTACTAAGAAGATCAGACTGGCTGCTTAGCATGGAGAGTCATTTTGGAGTAGACTACACAATAAAAGTGAGACAAATCCTATCCAAATTGCTTTCAAGAAAAAAAAGAATATCTTTGGTCTTTCGGTGTAACAAAACACTTAATCTGTATGAGTCACAAGGATTCTAACATGAAAAATAAGGGCAAGCACACGCTGTAGATTGGCATCTTGTGCAAACACCAAGTGTGCAAACTCAAGCAAGCAGAGGCTCATATGAGCAGACAAGTGAGAAAAGGGGTTGAATGGTAGAGGTATTAATTTGAGTGTTGTCAAAGCTTTCTTCACTGTGTGTAATTTTACACTTTTAGATTAGACATTTGCCATTTGAATGGGGTATGCACAGATTGCTCAGTTTTGGAAAAAATCTCAATTAAGTTTTCTTATCCTCATTCAGAAAATTAAAATATCCATGGTGCCTAAGGGATCTCTTATATAATGTCCACAGCAGAGAAAATTAAAGAAAACTGTCTTTGTGAAATAACCACTTCTCACTGATTTGTTTTTTTGTTCTATGAATATTTATTTACTTAGCATTATTTATATTTCAGTAACTAACTGGGGACAGACTCTTTAAAGATATAATCAAATTAAAGTGGGATCCTTTGAATGGCTCATAATCCAGTGTGAATGGTGTTCACAATCTATGTGGGAACAAAGAGAAGGCAGTCACCTGTCACTAGCAGAGACAACTCAGAAGAAACTACTATTCTTGATCCCATGATCATACAATTTCATTTCCTGTAATTGTGAGGAAATACATCCAGCTTTTACGGCACCTAGACCATGGTGCTTGTTATACCATCTTTGCAAATGTGTTCATTGTGTTTAGTATTCCATGGTTTTCCAAATGTCTTCCCAATTTTAAACTAGTAGCTTGTAAAGCTTAGGCTAAAATACAGTCCTAGGGATGTATTTAAATGCACGTTTATGAGATTGAGTTTTATGTATAGGAGTCTGAACCCCTGGTAACTTATTTTAGATTAATGTGGACAAAGCTGTCTAAGAAACAAACCCATAAGAGCAAAGGGTTTGTTTTGTTTGTTTATACAATTCTTGAAAAGAAGAACCCAAAATGCTTTTTAAAATCAAGAGTAAGTTAGAGTTTCTCTCCGCAAACATAGAAATTTCTTTTCTCCTATACCAAGTTGTAGTTACCTTAAAAGTTAAAATTATGCTGTAAGCTATAAAATGCATGATACAATTGGCAGGGCCACTCACTTGCCATCTCTAGTAAAAAGAGTTCCTAAACTCCTCCAAGTATCCCAAATAGTGGCAGTAGTAATTACTTCACAGAAATATGAGAGATTAAAGGAACTATTACATGTGGCGAGGAAAAGAAACATTGAAAGTAAATTTCTAACTTTTACCTGCAGTTGTGTACATTAAAATCCTATGCTTCTTACTTTCCAAAGCATTAATTTTGTTCTAGTAGACCAACTCTGGCCAGAATGGTTTAATTTTTTTTTATAACCTCTCAGTTCATCTTCCTCAAACAAGGTTTTATCCAATTCTTACAAGTCACACAAGCTCTTCTAATATAGAGAATTTGACATGAGAAATTTGTTAAATAGGCTTGTGTAACTAAGGAAGCAAGAGAAAGGAACACTGAAGTAGGCAATTACTATAGGAGTGAAGGGACAGCTCCTGAGCCGGGGAAATAAAAGGGGTTGTAATAAGGTTCTCAACCTTCAGAAGTCTAGAGGAAGGCACTGAGACACATAATTTAAAACTTTTTGGAAGAAAGTAACAGGTGTTGACATATTCCAAAAGTTATAGGGAGGTTCCAACCTACTTGGGACTCAATGAAAGGATGGTCATCAATGAGACAACAGGGTTTCACATGAATCTTTTTAAAACATGGAGAAATAAGTTTGGCATTTCATTATAGTTACCCACATAGACTAGAAAAGTAGCGTGATCCACTCCCCACCATGAACAAGCACCATCTAATCAGCTGACCTCATAAAACCAACAACCTGCCTTTTTCAAGAAGAAATTCTGCCAGGGCTCAACCTTCTTGTTTCTCATAGTTAACCATTCTATTTTCATCACCCGCTCTGGAACATACCAAGCCTTTAAACCCACATAGGCAAATTCCAATAAACTAAAGCAGCCCTCTCTACAGGAATATACATCCTCTGGCACCAGTTTCTCTGGAGAACCTTGAATGATGTATACCTGAGCAATACTGACTTTAGGATTTCACAGAGGAAAGCTGGCAGTGAGGAGTTCAGGTCTTGGAGAAAGAGGTGGTGGCTGGCTACCCCAGTACTTCGTGATTTTGAAGAATGGGCACTATGGAGATGGGGCTGAAAGCTCTGGGATGAGACGATGCACTATGTTTGTGACAGCTCTGTGTACACACATTTATGCTGACTCAGGGAATGTGTGAAAAACGATTGAATATAAATGACCTTCTGTTGTTTGACTAATGACTCTGATAGGAAAATTCTTCTAGCTTGGTGACCCAGTGAGCAATAACATGGGTTACTGGAACATGGACTGTTCACAGGTATGCTTGCTATTAGCCGTCCCCTTGACAACTAGTCAATAACTACCCCCTTTATAAATTCCACCTGTGTCTCATATAAACTCAAGGATGGACAGGGTCGCATGAGGATCTTGTGAGGGTCCCTTACTAGTCATAAGAACTTCCTGGTTCTCCTGATTCTTTCCATGAGGGAACATTAGCAGGCCAATGGATTCTCCAATGGATCACTGTAGCTTTTCTGCTTTAGAATAGCATTACCATTGTCCCACGCACAGGAAACACCTACACTACAGACTAGACCTGATACATCATCCATCCTAAGGAACAGTGTGTGTGCACTTGAACTGCCAGTCAAACACAAACAGCTTTGATCTGAATAACAAGTCATAAATAGCATTTATATATGTGGAAGAACTTTTACTGTCTCTCTACAAAAAAGGAACAAAATCTAGACTGCCTCCTGTCTGTCTCTAGGGACAGAAGCTCATAAGTCACTAGTGATGCTCATTATGTCTTTGTTATAGTTAAAATCACACACACTGAAATACTTTGTAATCTAAAGACGCATCTCGCAGTTAAATAACAATATCAAGACTTAAGTCATAAGAAAGCAATGAAGTAGAAACCTACAAACATACACACATACTTATATCTACACACTTAAATGCACACTGGACATGTGCATAGTTGGTGGAGCTGTCATAGTGTCCTGTCTTCTACAATAAATCACAGATGCCATTTGTTATCAGTTGCTTGTGGATAATCTATGTTTTCATTCTTAATCTGAATTCTTAGTTGATAATACATTATTGGATTAGAGTCACAATAACCAGTTCACTAAATTTTGTCATTACATTCATCTCAGAGTCCAGATTCTTTGACTCATTACCCTAGGTTTGTGACTGAGGTTCTCATATACATCACTTATGAAAGTAGGACCAGGCATTCCAGCAACTGCAATAATGTGTTTGTGTTTTCAGTTTCAGGAAAAGCACAAAATGACCAGATGACTTTTTCAATAACTGATGTGTTCCCTGTGAAATTATTTGCTCCACAGGTGTAAGAAATTCCAATCAGTAGAATCTAAATTGTTGGAAATAGATGTAAAAATTCTACAAGAAGCATATTCAGTAAATAATGTGATTCCTTCTTTCTCTCTTCATCACCAGAGTCATATTCTGGCTATGGAATGAAATGACATGGTATCCTTGGTATTCTGATCACTGCTCATCACTAGAAATGTTCTACCCATTGAGGAAAATAAATGATACCTTTAAAGAAGGTAGTTCCTAAACTGCATTGCAATTAAACTTTCTTTCTCTCTCTTTTTCTTTCTTTTTTCATTCTTTCTTTCTTTTTCTTTTTGGTTTTTCAAGACAGAGTTTCTCTGTAGATTTGAAACTTGTCCTGGAACTAGCTCTTGTGGACCAGGCTGGCCTCGAACTCACAGAGATTTGCCTGCCTCTGCCTCCCAAGTGGGAGGTTTGCACCACCACTCCTGGCAAGGCAATTCAATTTCAATAGCAAATCTTATCATCGTACCAGGCCTTCTACTTTAAAATGATGGAGTGAATGGATAAATCTGTTAATTCTGTGAGTAAGAGTCTATTGGAACACTTCATTGGAGTGAAATGAATACTTGGCTTTGGGAAATGTGGTATGACAGAAAATGATGGTTTAACATCGCTGTAGACGGTAGTAGAAGTATTTGAAGAATGCAATGCAAATGCATATCCAGAATATAGTCTGCAGATTCCAGTGAGAACAGCCGGTTTCTCTCTAGTGGTACAAGATATCCAGTGAAGTGACTGGATGGTACCAATTGACAAAGGTGCCATTCATGAACTTTGTGTCCATTTCAGTAATGGGGGAAATGGGCATCAATGGTTCTGGTAGGCAGATTAGCCTTGGTGAGGGAAACTGCACAGTATGGAGTATAAATCCTAGCTCTTTTTTATGATACATTATACTCTTTGTTCCGTTGAGGGCTAATAAAGATACCTAGATGAATTGTCAAAAAGAAGGATCAATTCATTTCTTTAACCTAGAAGATAGATCTAAAGTGAGAACAGAAAGTAGATCACTTTCTGATCCCTTGTCTGACTAGACACTGCTAAATCAAGCTAGTGGTATGTGCAAGTAGGTGGAGACTCCAAATCTGCATGGACACTTAGCGTGTTTATGACTAAGCATGATGCAGAGTACAACTATCTCTGGGGCATGGCCCATCTGAAGACTACACACAACTACTACAAACAGAGATGCTGATGGTATAAACATCGCCCCATCTGCGGTGCTCCTGTATTCCTTGCTTATCTGAGTACAATTCTGAGGATAGTTGCAGATTAATATAGGAGGGCAGGCTGTGGGCTTTCTCTCTAATACTTCTGCTTTATTAATCCTAGGCTTTTTTTTTGTTCCCATTGAAAAATTTCATGTAAATATAGTAAAAGAATTTATGATTTGAATGTCTCTAATTGTACCATGCACTCCTATTGTGTTACCTTACCGGGAAAAAAGCCAGACAGACATCCGCCAACTAAATTTTTATGTCCTTTTCTTCATTGGAAGACTTGGAAGATAGTTTTTAGTATCCATTCTTCATGTTTCCTCATATTACATGCTCATTTTCAAAGGTCCATCTGCCTGGCTCACTTCCATTCTTCCTTGTCTACTTATCCTTCCCCATTTGCTTTACCATCAATCCATTCTGCTTGCTATCACTGACAATTTGATATTGAAATTCTATGTCACACATTACACACAATATACACTAACACATCTTTGGTCTTATTTTATTTCATAGTATATTGCCTAGGACTGACATAAATAGATATAAATATAGACATGTATAAACACATTCATAGATGTGTGTTTATGATTTTAAGTAGTCTGGACACAATAAAAGAGCCAACAAAATAGATTACTCTAAGCATTACTCAGTTTAATAATGACTTCTATCCCCAGTTTCCAGGGAGATTTCTCATTGGCACTGTATGTACTGCAGGAATGCAGCCGCCTACTTCTGGTTGATGTCAGTATAAGACACTGAACCATCATTCCTGAGAAACTTCCTATGGAGTCACGCATTTGAAGAGAGAATTCAATACTGAAAAAAGAGGCTGTAAGGAATCCCATGAAAACTGAGTTTTATGTTTCCCTGAACTTCTCGGCTTATCTCCTGCCTCTTAATGTAATGACATTAGAGAGGAATGAGGTCAGAGCAGCAGTCGTAATGAATGAGATTACTGCTAAGTCAGGGAACATGGCATGGCTGTCTCACCTCTCTGCCCTTCAGCATACGGCAACACAGTTAGAAAATACCCATCTGCCCATCTGCAAATGAGGATAAGTTTCTAGACATCAGATCTGTTGGTTCCTTGGTCCTGGTCACCCCAGTGTCTGAAGCTGTGGGAAATTAATGTCTGTTGCTTAATCCACCTACTCTGTGGGATTCTGTTAGAAAAAAAAACTGGAGCTAAGGTAAAGAACCACCTGTTTTAACAAATTGTGATTTCTGTTTTATGTTTTTACAAAAAATCTCTAAAAGTGCTCAGAGAAAACATGAGAAATACTTCCTCACACATAAGCATTGCCGTCTCTGCATGTTACATGGGAATTTATTCTAGTAGTCTGTACATACATTTATGCTCCATGACTGTTCCCTCTATCAGATCTTTAAGGCCTTGTCGTAAACACATTAAGTGCAATGACAAAGGTTCAAAGATGAGCTTCCTTCACAGAGGATAGGCACTATATACATGTTTGCTGAAATCGGTCCCAGTTTCATGAAATATCTGTGTGTAATATTTAATAAAATCTGAAATAAATCTTGTGCTTTATATTAAAAAGCAAATCTGCATTGCAAAAGTAACAAGCTTAAAATTAAGTATGGGGAATGTATCAACAACTGCTGTGAGACTAGAAACATCCCAGTGTTGAGAAAGGAGTAACCTTAGGGGCAATAAAAAGTCTGTGACATAGGCAATTAACCTTTGCTTTCATAGTTGATTCTACTTATCTTGTCAAATATTACATTAGGAACTTTGAGGGGACATTGTGGTGCAGCACATGACACTTTCTTCTTTGTAATTTCTATTCCAAATCAAGGCAAAAGATATTCAGCAATTTAAAACAAACCTTATTTAAGTTTAGATGGTTTATAGTTCAGTCTTACTCTCTAGATTAGCTGTGTAACCCTGAGAAGAAAATTTGACATCTCTAGTTGTTAGTTAATCTAAAGTAGAAATAATGTCTGGTGGTGCAAGTTTATACTCTTCCCTTCCCAAAGTAGGAGGTTCTGCTTGGGTCAATAGCAAATTCAGTACAGACTGAGCAATTTCATAACAGCAGTCTCAAAAATATAAGAAAAGAGAAAAAGGAAAGGATTGGGGATAATGCTGAGAGGTAAAGTGTTTACCTAGCAGGAGTGAGGCCCTGCACTCAATCACACAGGAGTACCACAAGCAAAAGTAAAGTGAAAGCAGTTTGAACAATTTCAAAGGATTCTTCAGTGAACTGCGTGATACTCAGCCACAAACCCCTACACACAAACATACATACAGAGACACAGAAACACACACATACATGCACATGCATGCGCACGTGCACACAAACACACACATGCACATGCACACAATTGAGACCGTTAAGAGACTTTAAAAGAAAAGAAAACTTGGTCATAAATGTACCAAATGAGAAGCTTTATGAAGCTCTAGAACTGAACTAGGTGTTAACTTTTGATTAGTAAAGAGACGAGAAGGACAAACCATGAGAAGGATAACCACAAACAGAGATGCTGATGTCCATGGGAAGGATAACCCAGGAGAATGGTAACCCATGAGAGCTATAAGCCCTGAGAAGGATAACCCAGGAAACTAAGAGAGCAAGTCCTGAAGCAGCGACAAATGTGCAGATGCAGCACTAGTTGGAAAACACAGTTATTCTAACTAGAAAGAGTGATATGTGTTAAACACCACCAAATGATGCAGTTCTAAATTCTAGATAACTCTTCCTTCTTCTAAATTCGGGTCCTCTCATTTGCTGTATTTGGCATCTCCATCGATGCATACATATTTACAGTACCAGCCTAAATTCTATCCCCATAGATTGATCTCCATTCCCTGTTGGTTCTTCAGAGATGCTCACCGGTTTCTCTGGTTTGTCTCTCAAGGACAAAAATGCAAATATGTCTATGTCCTCACATGTGAAAGCAAAGATTGTACTATTCATGACATGGAGCTGTGACCATGATTAAGGGATTCATGACTTATGAAAGTGTAAATGGTTTTTGGTACATAATGCATGCTAAGATGTTTTTAAATTACTGCTTAAACTGGTGGTTTAATTTTCAAAACTGTAAACTAGTATTTAGAGATGCTTCATTAACATAAAATGTCTACAAGTTAAGCAAACTTCTCTGCCTTTTTTGAGTTAAAAGTCAAATGGACAATTTATGGTGAAGTGGCATGGTTAAATTTGACATACCTCAATAAAAATGGCTTCATTTGGGCTTATAAGTGATGCAATAGTAATGTTTCTTTTTTATTGCTTTATATTTCTTTTTCAAATAGTACAGTTTTATTTTCTAAAGTATTTTAATTATAAATTGTACATGCTTTTTTCCCTGGACAACCATATCAACATACCAGAGATTATTTAGCAGTCCTTCGACAATCACACTCATGTTAAACAGTGAAGCAAAGAAATGAGCCCTAGGCTTCACCACTCTACTTCATATTCAGGTGTTTTGGTTTTTTTGATACAGAAGCAGAGCTGTTCTGATTCACTGCTGCTGCTGTTAATACTTCCTTCAGCACAACTAAGGGAATTGTCTTGTAAGCCTCTTTGGCAGCTGATTGACTTTATGTGGCTTTGGCGACAAGCTGAGCCCTGATAACTAAACCTGATGAAATAGGTGAATTATTCTAAGGAGACAGAGAACAAAACATTACTGTTTGAAGGCACTGTGATGTTTCTTTCCCAGTTTGAATATGTTTCTGTTTAATTTTCTTTGATAATACCACTCTTCTGGATATGTGCAGTGATGGTGGAATATATTGTGATGGGAAAACATAATCCTCCAAATAGTGTTACAAGTAATATCCTTGTTTCTTCATTTTTCCATTTGAATAAACATTTACTGGAAGCAATCCATTCTCTTTCAGATAGTGTGCTGTTTTTATCAAAAATTCTGCCTTATATCATATATATATATATATATATACAAACAACACAAACAGATTCAGCAGGTTGTGTTTATATGTTTGTGCATATATACATATATAAATGTATGCAACATTAATAATTAAAATTGAAATTAGTAATTTGACAGCTAACATTAGAGAGGTTAGACAGTACTGGGGAGAGACTGGAGGGAGAGCAGAGAACGGGGAAAGTGGTAAAATTCTCTTTTAGAAAAAAATTATACCTAGTGATGAGTTGGAATAATTTTCTTTTTTAGCTTTTCTCCTCTCTTTCTTTCTTCTTTTCTAAATAATAAATCTTTTTTAAACTTTATTGAATTTTATGTATGAGTTCTCTGCATGTCTACCTGTGTGCTGGGAGAGGACATCAGATCCTGTTGTAGATGGTCATCAGCCACCATGTGGGTGCTGAGAATTGAACTCAGGACCTCTGGAAGACCAGCCAGTGCTCTTAACCCCTGAGTCATCTCTCTAGCCCCCTCTTCTTTTTGTTATTAATTGCACTTTATTCAATTAGAAATTTTCTTATTTCTGTAAATGTAAAGCTATATTATCAGAAAAAGCCTTTCTTAAAGAGACTAAATGCATACTCCCATCTTTTTATTATTTTCATTTCAGAATCAGGTTATGGCACATTTTATTAGTATTATTACTTGATATTAATTTAAATAGCATCACATAACAGTATCTTTGTAAGCAATTGAAAACATTAGGTAATTAAAATGATAATAAGGAATGTATTGAAATAATACTGCATAGCTTACAGAGTCAAAGCAAAAGTCTAATAGTGCAACCTGAACCAGATCAGAGACCAGGATACCTCTATGGACACTGTCCACATAAATACAATCATCCACAGTCATTTGATTCCCACTCTTGTCAATTCTCTCCAAAGTTCAAATTCTAGGGAAAATGAAACTCTTTGGCTGAACTAGCTTTAGCCACCTACGCCTCAGTGAGAACACAGAAGAGCACCTGTCTTTATAATAGTTTTCCAACAGAAAATTAAGATTCTGTTACTAGAAGAAAGGGAATTGGGATTTAGATAAACAAAATCCATGTAGAACCATTCAAGGATACAATGACCTTTGCATTTCTTGAGTTTACATCATGTTCTAGATGTCCCTGCCCTTGGACTTGCTATATATGCTTCTTTGCAATGTAAATGTATAATTAAGATTATTATAGTCATGGCTTATAGTACATCGGGTTGTACATATCTTATAATTCACACATTCCTGTCTTCACAGAATGCCTACCTAATATTTTGGGATTACGCACCACTTCCGGGCACAGGGCAGTAGACAAAGAAGAGTTCTTCCCTTTAGGGAAAGGACACATCTTGTTACAACGAAAAGGTCAGTGGAGAGTTTTGCTGTCTTCTTTGCAAAAAACAAACAAACAAAACAAAACAAAAACAAAACAAAAAACCCTACTACTTTCTCTGATAAAATAATCTTTCTGGAGATACTCTGCATCCAGTGATTGAGTGAGCAAGGTAGTAGAGTAAAAGTCCAGCCATTAGAGTCAGGGGTAGCGCGGCTCTGTCATGCTGGTCCTGGAGTTTCCGCCATGGCTGATCAAAGCTGGCTGCAACTACATTTCCTGTGTCCCTCTACTCAGCCCCACTGTAGCCTTTCTTTGCCTTTCTACTGATTTCCAAAAGACACCCTGAATTCTTTAATCTTCTCACCTGTTCCAGAAAATTCAACATGCAATTTTTGGAAACTGAGGCAACAAAAGTACGTAATTTGATCAAAATCATACTCATGTCAACCAACATTCAATTAGAAACATGTTTTTTGACCAGTCATCTAGAGCAATTTTTATTTTTCACAAAACCTCATGTATTTAGAGAGCATGACAGGTTAGGTGATTTAAGTCTTGCAAGATTTCTATGACTTTAGTGTGGTAAAAATACCCATCTTTTTTAATTTTCTTCTGACATCTGTGACCTAGCCATTCCAAGCAGAAGTTTCTAATCCATCTTTCTATTTCGACAGGTAATTTGTTTTTGTATAGCCCTATAGGTACTGATGCAATGCAAAATGAGATTTTTACACACACATGAGCAGCAACCAATAAAAAAATGTCAGGTGTATAAGATGTTCTTAAAATTCCTACCCTAGCTTCAGTCCCTTTCCCTGTGGAATTCTTTGTCATGAAGCTTTGGGGCTTATTTAGGTTTCTAATTGTAGTTCAGTGAAATAGATGCAACTAGGAAAAAACTAAGTACTAAAAGCTGCTGCAGGCCTATGAAATGAGATTTATTTTATAATAAGCTAGTATCTATGTAATATGGGTTTCAACCTGGTTGAAGGTTATTAAGATGAATATGTGAAAGTGAGACAATTTTCAAATGGGTTTGAAAACCTTCCCAGCCATAATATTTATAAATCAGTTGTTAATAAAGTAGAAAAAAGAACCCTAAACATTTTGAATTGGTGACCTCAGTTCCAGCAATAGTGCAATTACAGATTTACCACAGTCACATATTTTATTAATTCCATAAACTGGTGTAGTAATAACAGCTTAATATTTTGCATATAAATACAACTGCAAATTACCTTTCCTTTGACCATTCCTAACTCATTTATTGGGTAATATTGACACTTTAAAATTAAGAATTATTGTAAAGAAATAGAGATGCTATAATAGACATATAGCAGAAAGATGTTGGCAATCCTTTGCTTTTAAGTGATTTAAATAAACAAATTTTAATCTAGAAAATATGACATTGTCATGGAATCTGGGAATGCCCATCCTTGGAGAAGACCCTGGCTTGAGTCACTTTGGCATTGCCATGGAACCTGGAAATGCCTAGTCTTGAAGAGGAGCATTGGGTTGAGTCAACTTTCTAGAGTTAAATTAAAAGTCTATGTTCTATAGTTTAAATACTCCTTAGTCTTTGAAATTTTGGAACTATGAAACTCAACTTATTCTAAATTTCTAATACACCTAGCAAAAAGGAAAAGAAAAACTAGATTTTAGGTCTGTTGAAATAATGCATCATTCATACTAAAGCAAGCATTTTAAAGTGGCTATGCTGCAAAAATTTTACATGAAAAATGAATGTGACCATTTATTAAGCCATTAAAATTCAAGAAATATATTTTTGGTATCACTGTCGACACAAGGAATATCATTTAGGAAGAGAAAAATATGAGAACAATACTCTGTATTTTTTCTCAACACACTGAAGAACATTTATGTATGTATTGTGTTGAGTGACATTATTTTAAAGGGTTTGATTGATTGAGTGTTTAATATCTTACATATTATCAAGAACTGTGTTATTTGTCCTTTAATTTATTTACTTTCACTTTATTTTTATTGAGGCGGGGTTTGGTTATATGGTCCAGGCTAGTCACAAAGTCTTTATCCTCTTCCCTCAATCTTTCTGCAGGCTGACATGGATGCACACATCCATACCACAGCCTTCTACTGGGCCTGTGAGTTGCGCCTCCATGTATCTGCCTAAATTTTCCCTTTAAGTTCATACCCTAACCCTGGTTTACTTTCCACACTGTTCTTGTTTTTATAAACTTTTTATCTTCACCCACATTTTTTACTTTTTGTTTTGTTTGTTTTTTTTTCTTTTTGCCTCATCTAATGCTCAACCTATATGGCTTGATTTAATGATAATATCAATTAACTCTAAAACAAGAGCCCTAGTTCTCAAAAATTGTAAAATAGTGGTTATTATGATGTGGCTAAGGATATCAGTCAAATGCAAATAAGGAAATATGGAGAAGGAATGATTTCCAACATAAGTGTGACAGGTAATAAAACTGTAATAAGGATTTTTACTAAATAAGTATATCTTTAGCAGCCCTTGCCATCAGGAAAAGAGCTAGGTATGATTTTAGAGATGATCACCTGCTTCACCAACAGCCATCTCACTGTCCATATGCATTCCATAATACTGTGTCATATGCTTCAAATATGCACAGTAAAATTGATTTATTTAAATGGTACAGCAACTTCTAGGAGAGTTTCTGGACTCCTCTAATCCAAGACAGTCACGTTCATTTCCCAATTTTTAAAGAAATTTTGGTTGTATGAATGCCTACTTAAGATCCTCTCAGTGGTTTCTAGAAAAGATCATGATTTCACTTATTTTCTCTTAAACAAAGTCTACAGGCTGTGGTCAGCACAACTGAACTACTGCTGGTGATTGACCTAGTTTTCAGTAATCCTGCATGGTCCTCATGAAACTATGATTTTAATAGTACAGAAACATCTCACCAACCCTTGCAATCAGAAAATGATACAGTTTTCTAAGCTATATCTTCCTTGGGATGGAATTGTGGTGCTTGTAAAATTCCCCTAACCAGTGCTGCATTGTCTTGTTGACATGTTGCCTGGAGGACCACAAAAAAAAAAAAATCCGCATCTATTTCTAAATGCATGCTACATAGTTACAGCATTTGTTAAATAGAGGTAGACTTTGCCTTCCACACAAGCTTATGGGATATGAATGAAAAAAGCACACTTTAGAGAGACAAAGAAGCTTTGAGAGACTGGATTCCCATATTGTTGACAAAGACCAAGGCCTTGGGCCCATGGACAATGAGCAAAACCATTGCTGATATGAGCCAGGACTATGAGGGCTGGCAACGCTTTCCCTGGGTCTCAGTGAGTATGAGCAGAGGCTAGCACCTGCAGCTTTGGGCTCCTCCTGAGACTGCTCTTACAGAGTCCTCCAACAGAAATGCTTGAGGTTCTGGGTTGCTGGTGTAGTAGGTACCCTTCACCAGCATGAGCACACCCCTAACTGGTCTCAGCTTTTCTGTATATGTGTCTGTGTGTCTGTCCTTTCTTCATCCCCTCACCATCCCTATTCAGGTTTCCAGGATCCAAGGCACGTGGGCCATGGCAAGTAACTATTGCATTTTATGTATTGAACAGTAAGCAAGGGTTCAATCTTAGAATTCTTTAGAAATTAAAGTAACCACTGTGTGGCAGTTTAGTCACCGAATTTGTAGTATTTTCTAGCATCATCAGAAGATGTTGTTAGTGATGTATACTGTCCGGAAGGCACCTGCCTTTCACCGATCTTACTTACACCTTATATCACCTGAGTTACCTTTAGTTCATAACTATTTATAGTTTTCAATTTCATAGCTGAGACTAAAGTTGTCGTGGGATTACTGCTTCTTAAGAGGGCCATACAGTTTAACATTTCTATTTCTATTATGTGCCTGAAAAATTCTGAAGGTCTGGTATAAAATTCTACAGTATGAATCTCTTTGCCTTTAGCTCACCACTGCCCCTCACTCCTGTCTGCTTTGCCTTCTTGCCATCCTAATTGCTATTTCTTTACCATGTTGTGTCTTCCAATAAAGTACATCACACTGAGCAGTGGTGATGCACGCCTTTAATCCCAGCACTTGGAAGGCAGAGTCAGGCAGATTTCTGTGAGTTCAAGGCCAACCTTGTCTGCAGAGCTAATTCTGGGAGAGCCAAGGCTACATGAAGAAACTCTTCCTCAAAAAACCAAAACTAAATAAAACATTACAAACCTAGGTCATTGATTCCATTGTCCTACATGGTACAAGGAATGAAATAACTCCCCTGCTACATCCACCCATGCACACAAATACACATGGACAGAATAAATAATTAAGAAAAAATAATTAAAAACTAAGATCCAGATGGCAATAAAGGAATAAATAATATATTTACATATATATATTAGACACAAATAAATACAATGCCATTTTAAACTAAATAATCATTGTCCTAGCCTGGTGCTGCATAATGCATGTAATATCTTAATGATTCATAACTACACAATTATCAGATGAGGTAGTATCATGAACTACATTTGTTTCATCAGAAGATAAAAATTCCTACAAGTTAAACTACTTTTAGAAGTGTAATATACGGCAAAAGCCATGCATTTTAACCAGAAGGTCAGTCTTTGAGAATTCACTGTTTACTACTTTGTAACGCAAAATTTGATGTTTCATAAATGCAAAGTTTATGATTAGGGAAACAACACAGGTTAGAGACAAGGATTGTGTAACTAGTTGGCAAGTATTTCAGTGGCGATGATATATGCAAAGACATTTGCAGCGTGTTTGAGTAAAGCCTTCTCTGGAAAAGAGCCATGGGAACAGGATAGTTGTGTTCTTTGTGGTGTTTACAAAAGAGAAAGACCTGGAACAAACACAAGCGAGAACTGTTGGCAGCATTTAAATAAATACTGCAGAGATCTCCTAACACAGAGTAGCAGCACAAAACTGGAATAAGTGGGGTAAAATATCTCCACTGTGGCTACTAGAAAGAGCGCAATGATCCGCACAAGCACATGGGGTGCTGAGCACTTTTAAGCTTGACTTCTGCAGTGTGTTGAAGGATTGAAAGGATGAAAGTCAGAAACAATAAACCTTGGGCATGAGAAACGGCAGGACAGGCTTTCATCTTCTCTCAGCCTAACATATTCAAGTGCAGGTTTACATTCATTTTCCTGACGGCTCTACAGTGTCCATACATACAGAATGTAGCAAGACAAATAAACACACAAATAACAGCAGACAGCAATATCATGCCATGCTCTTTGATGGTTTTCTGAAACAGGACTCAGATTACAACTGGGTTATCGTAAGATGGAATGATGACAATTATTCATAGAAGAGACAAAATTTAAAAAGAAGAGGAGGGAAAGGGATTATTAGGCCTGCAAGTAGTGAATTCTATTTACACTTGCCTTAATTATACCTATATTTTTTCTTTGATGCTATTTATTAATGACTGTGGCTCTTAATCTGTCCCTTTTAAAGTAACCCTATTCCTGCCTGAACACTTACTAAATAGATTTGTCATTTAGATGCAAACAACTATGAACAGGGGTGGAAGCTGAACTAAATTAGGGAGAAGAAATATGCCGATGTAAGTAAACAGGAATCTTCTTGATGGAGGGTTACAAAGGTCAATGTCAAAATTAAGAAGAAAAGCAAATGTCAGCCAATTGCGAGAGAAACCGGTATGTCGGTAGACAGTTTCTTTGAGTAATTGGTAGCCCTGGAGATGTCCCAGAAGAGACAGCTCCAAAAGAAGAAAAGACTGTTACTATAGAACCAAAGAACAGACAGTAAGAGAAAAATCAGAAACCTAAAGAGACAAGAGGACCAAAGTAACTGGAAAGTGAAAGTGAACATTCACAGCCGGCCTCCTGTGGCTTCATGGGAAGGCGGTGGAGACAAACCAGTGGTGCTTAAAGAGCTAGGGCTAGCATAGGAGGCACACGGGACATTTGAGTATTCCTGACTGTAGCTCCGCAGACATTTCCGCTTTCAACATGCTTACCTTAAGATCTGCTAGAACGATATTTTCGTAAGCAGGCAGTCTCCAGGTAACCATTTCAAATGTGCTACACACTGTGATTTATGCAAGTCACACTTCTGTGAAGCGACTCCCTGCCTGGGTTTCTGAATTTCCAACTCTGTGATATAATTCAGCTTTCTAAAGCACAGAACATTTCTGAAGCTCAGGAAATAATTATTAATAGGAACAGAATCCTACTGATCTTCAGTCTCCTTAAGATTTTGTTAAGAAGACTTGCGGTCCCATGCAAAAGCAAGAGGTCATGACAGACAGATTTGAACTGCGCCTTCCAGGTGTATTGTTTACCACATAATGACCAAAGGGTGCACACTGCTGAATGTTACAGATTTCCTTCTTTCCCTTTTCCACAGGATTTCCCAAGCTCCACCTACTGTTTGATTATGGGTCTCGGCATCTGTCTCCGTCAGTAAAGAGGTAGAGCCTCTCTGATGACAAGTAGGCTAGGAAAAGATCTATGAGAATATCATTAGGAGTCCTTTCATCTCCTTTTTGTAATGCTATGTCATGCTTGGTTCTGTCCTAGGTCTCTGGGCTGCCCAGCCACTGAATCCTGACCCTCCAGGTAGTGTCAGGGTGGGCCTACTCTCTTGCTATTGACTTCAAGCTGGAACGGTCATTGGTTGGCCACTCCCACAATATGAATCCCAGGGCATGAGGAACCTCCGACGGTGTATACCTTCTCATATCATTTCAGCGTTTACTCTAGATTTAAAGACAGGAATTTTATCATCTGTCCTCATTGTCCTGCAGTACAGTTTTGTGTAGAAGGGATTCTTGAAATTAACAATTAAACAGACCGAAAGTGAAGCACTTGATAAAAGAGGAAGCAGCCACTAAGAGGAGAGTGTGGGTTATGGATATCAACAGGCTTACTGCTCAACACAAAGAGTTTGCAGAAAGAGTTGGCATACTTGTACTAATAAAGAATTTGCCACTAATTGCCTGCGTAGAAATTAGTTTCAAGCTCAAGTACCGTGACTAGATATAAAATTTGCATATCATCTGAATAGTTATGTGACTGTAATCTGCTTCGGAAAAGCACAAACAGCAATGGTGTGCAAGACGCAAACCCTGTCAGCTACTTGCTTTGTCTTCTGTGACTGCACACTGCCGAGGACAACTGGTCCACAGGCTTAAATGAAAATCATTAAATGGAAGGAAAGCTCTGTTGAATTATTTCCTGGGAACTTAGACATGGCAGGTGAGCCGCACTGTGATTAGTTTTTGAAAGCCTGGACTTAAGGAGAAACAGATGAGTAAAATGAATTAAACAAAACAATTCATTTTTCCAGATTCACAGAACGTTAAAATTTTTCGGGAAAAGAGAAGGCATGTGTACAAGGTGAAAGAAAACACGGCATCCACAGAAAATTTAAAGCCAGTCCATCCGCTCACGGTATCTCCTCCAGCGTAGATCTCTTTACTCCGTAACTATCCATCCTTGGGCATTTTTGAGATTATATTTTAGTTATGACATTTCCCTTCTGTTTTGCCCTCCAGGCCCCAAAATATATCCCCTCTAAGTCTCCTTCAAAGTATGGCCTCCTTCATTGATCCAATTATTATTTCATGCATATCTATAAATGTAATCTGTTGAGTTCATAAAATGCAGCTACACTTCTGAGATATTTCATCCTGTCTCCAGTTACTTGCTGATTTCCCACATCAAGGTTTCAAACAAATATTACATTGTCTATGACATCACTGCTTCTTTTCTTCCTCTGAAAGAAATCTTTTCCAAAATGCGTGTGTGTTTCTACTTGCTGAGCCTTCAGGGTGGAGCAATACAACACAATTGCCTTGGGATCCAAAGTCTGACTGGAACTAATTACACCACCTATTTACCATGTGACTTTGGAAAGTTGTTAAATATCAATTTTCTCACATGTACATAGCACCCATTTTGTGCAGGTGGGGTAAAGATTTGTACGGGTGAAACAGAGGCTGAGCTGTGTACCATCTTCAGTTGCTACCAGTATGCTACTGAATCTGAGCTAGGCATGAGGGAAGCAGCCCCGCACATTTATGTGATGATGCCTTGCTGGCAGTACTGAGTCCTTTGCAATACGCTCAGGACTTTTAAATGAACACAGGTCCTTTGAAAGTTAAATCACATCTTTCATTTACTAAAATTCCACTCATGATCCCATAGAGATTGAATACAACGATCAGCCCACCCCCATGGAATGTATATACTTAGAGAAACAGATCATGTTGTGGCTTAACATATGCCCACACACTTCAGTGAAGTTAAGTACCTGACATTTAAAATTCCATATCTGAAACTTTCTCAGAACGCTGATGTAACAAGCTGCATCTAGTCATTAAAAAAAATACATAATCAGAAAGAGTGAAGTTTAATGAGGTGACATTTAATGATACTTAAAATTAATTTTCCCATTTGTTCCTTGAATGTACTCAGGTAAAAATAAAATGCAAATTTAAAAGACTGATAATTACACAATGTTATTTTCTTCTTGGAATTTTAGTGGAGACATATTGAATGGGATCCCACCACCTTCCAAAAACAAAGATAGCTGTGATCTTAGGAACACTTCTTTATAAATTTTTTAAAAATCCCATACTAAATCCAATTTAATTATTCTGAAACTTGAGCACGTATGTGAGTTATCTTGTGATATTGTTACAAATAGGTTTGCTGGTTCAGTCCTTTCCAGATGATGTTGATCACAGACTGAGCAGTGAGGCCTGAAATGGAGCTGACTTCCCAGAGACAAAAATCACTACGACCATGCATTAAAATTAATAATTTTATCCCTGGCACCTTGAATAAATCTGTCATAAAAGCACTTAATTTGATGCTTGGATTGGAGATTTCAAGTGACTATTACAATGTTTGCAATTTTAAATAACAATCTTTTTATAAGGAAAATTTTTAGTTCTGCATTCATAAAAGAGATTCCAAAGTTTTATGTCCTCTGTAGTTCCAAAGATTTTCCTGTTATTAAATATCAAGGGAATATAGTGTCTAAGAGAAACATAGAACTTTGAAGGAAAGGTAAATGGCTCTCCAGAATGATGTAACGATTGTCTAGCAGGCTCTGCCATGTAACTTTGGACCATAAAGCAGGCTCTACTCTGAAGTTCTATCATTCAATGACGTTCATTGCGTGTGAAGTGAATGTGCCTTTTTAGGAGAACACATGAGGCTTGCAGAATCTGACAGCCCTTGTGCCGTGTGTTTTTTCATAGTACATTGAAAATCCACACATTGCTTCTGCCAGTAACTATTTTTTGCATCCAGTCCCAGCCCCTGTGCCATATTGCTTCCTGACTTAAATCAACTCCAATTATCTGTAGAAGTCTTTCCCATGCGACGAGAATCTCATTTCATCTTTTCAGCTAGAATGGGTTACTTCCCACAACACGTCTTTACATCTTGGTTATAGCATTTATGTCATAGCTAGAATGCTTTTCTTATGGAGACTCTCTAGTAATATTCTGGCTATTACTATATGGCAATGCCAACAACAGTATGTTAGGGTACAGGCTTTGTAACAACCTTTACTCATATAAAACCCATTGGGGCTTATAAGCAATGAAGCATTTTGAATACTAATGTCAAAAATGTGAAAACTGTCATAAACAGAAGGTGACAATATTTCATACAAAAATTTATTGGGGGAATCCTGGGATGGATCTTGGGGAAGAAAAATTAGTATGGTTGAAAATTTATTGGAATCCAAACAATGAATAAATAAATAAGCAGTCTATAGTTAATATTAAACTAAAGCTTATAATTTAGTTTTGCTAAAATTAATATACATAACTAGAATTATGTTAAATATTAATTTTAGAAGAAGGTGAGTGGTGGGTCCATCATCTAAACATTTCATTCTCAAGATAATGTTTTTTTTGTTTGTTTGTTTTGTTTTTTTTGTTTTGTTTTATTTTTGGTTTTTCGAGACAGGGTTTCTCTGTGGCTTTGGAGCCTTTCCTGGAACCAGCTCTTGTAGACCAGGCTGGTCTCGAACTCACAGAGATCCGCCTGCCTCTGCCTCCCGAGTGCTGGGATTAAAGGCGTGCGCCACCACCACCTGGCTCAAGATAATGTTTTTACAAATCTTAAATTCCAAAATGTTAAAATAAAGTCTGAACAAATCAAGGTCTCAAACTAGGTTCCTTTTACATTTGATCATTCAACAAATATTTACTGAACATGGCAAATATGCAAAAGGAGTTCAAAAATCTCTACACAACACAATGCATGATGTTTTGGTATTTCAGGAATTCTGTCATAAAAGTCAGCGCTGAACTGGCCATCAAAGGGAACCAGTGCTGCCACTGGAATAGCACAGTTTAAGACAGGTCAGACTGTAAGTTTTCCTCCTATGCTAAATTAGTAATAGATTTGCATTCTGTTCTCTTTAGCAATAGATGTAATATTATGGAGAAGATTTATATAAAACAAGAAAATATCAGTAGATCATAGTAGATATAAAATTTTACACTTAATATTAAATATTCAATAAATAATATAGAAATCTGTAGTGACTAATGTAACTGGTATGTTGAGATTGCCTACAATTGGTTTGGTAGAGAGCAGAAGAGATAGTTGTGGAACACTGACAACTCTCTACCGTGAGCATCTACAGAAGCAAATCTAAGGTTGTGTTCCCACCACCAAGTTTGGAGCAACGACCCTTAGAGAATGTTGTTCCTCAAAGGACAACAAAACTTGTAAGTACTATAATGGCTATATATTTAGTCAAGAGATTCTGAGTATTCACCTAAGAAGAATTCCCACTGCTAGCACATTCTCACTTAACCAGGGAATTTATTCACATTAGCTTGAGTATCTAAGCCCTGCTGCTAACGTATTCTCACTCAACCCAGGAGATTTATTCATATTACAGCTTTAATATTGCAAACTTCAGAAAATGATTTTAACTTTTCTTCTACGTGTAAAAACTCAATGTGATTTTTACTACTTTAAGAAAAACTTTTAATTGTAAAAGAATGATTTAGGGGTAAACAACAGAACCTATACATGCTTCTAAGACATTCTCATTTTCAAAATTAATTGCAGATATTTAATAGAGCTTACAGTTTTCTCTTTGGAAAATATATGGCTATTTGTCAGAAAGTTAGGAAATAACCTCCCTCAAGACCCAGCAATACCACTTTTGAGTATATATTCAAAGGATGCTCAATACAACCACAAAGACATGTGCTCAACTATGTTCATAGCATCATTGTTTCTCATAGCCAGAACCTGGAAACAACCTAAATGCCCCTTGACCAAAGAATGGATAAGGAAAATGTGGTACATTTACACAATGAAGTATTACACAGCAGAAAAAATAATGACATCTTGAATTTTGCAGGGAAATGGATAGAGCTAGAAAACATCATACTGAGTGAGTTTACCCAGATCCAAAGACAATTATCATATGTGCTCAATCATACATGGTTTTTAAACATAAAGCAAAGAAAACCGGCCTGCAAGTTACAACCCCGGAGAACATAGACGACAATGAGGATCATTCCACTTTTCTTAAAGATGCCTCTAAACATATTTCACCTACAAAAAATGTACTATAAGTTCATTTAACTAAGTTGTGCTAGTTCCAGTGAAAGATACATCTTTCTTCAGTTTTGCAAGGTAAGATTTCTACAGTGTTTCCTGTTAAGGAAAGAACTCTCTGTGACGCTCATTGAGTTGCTGCAGCACAAATATCTATGTTATATTCCTTACTAATTAATTTTCACTCAACCTTGAGTCTTCTAGTTGCCCCCCCGCCGCCCCCTGTTCTCAGCATGTATGGTGAATCTGGCCAGTTCTGGGAATTTGCACAGCTATTACCCAGGTCCTGATCCACAATGCCATTTTCCCCAGCAATACTTGTTTCACTCATGACGATTGCTACATACGACTTCTAAAAGCTCAGCAATTCCCAGTCTCTCTTGGAAACAAACACTAAGCCAGATAGCCTGCAATCGTTGACATGGGTACATTTCTACTACAGCTTTAGCTACTGTGCTTCAGAATATTTATGACCATTTTTATGTTAAAATAAACTTTATTTGTCTGAAAACCTTTTATCACTTTTTGGAGAACAGTCAGTTTAAAAATAACTTTAAATTATTTAGAGCTTAGAATTTTCCTTTGCTCCTTTGGTGAAATTTTAATGAGTTTCATACAAAGACATGACATCTGGCTTGATCTATAGGAAATGAACATTCTGAATAATAGAGCTTAGATATTTAAGACATTCTTTATAAAAGAAATAAATAAAATTTTAAAAAAAGAAAAGAAAAAGAAAAATCTACATACCACTCAACTGATTTTCTGAAAGGGCAGTGCATATCTCCGAGGAACCTTGCACTTCAAATAAAAAGTCATAATAAAAACCATTATGCTCTTAAGGAATAATGATCTAAATGGGATACAAAGTCCTGCTCCCGTAAAATGCCACTCATATGCAGCTATAAAATATTATTGATTTTATAAACCTTACACAGCCATGCTGGCTTTAGCCAGCATTCTGAGGCTGCGCTTTAGAGGAGGACACTGTGCACATCAACTGTACAGATGAAATGACAGCAAAGTACCTGACCAATGTCGGTATACCTTTCTGTTTCTTACAGGTACCAGTAGCTTTATAACTTGAAGGGAAATCTCTATGATTGCTCATTTTCAGTGGCCCATACTCATCACTAACTAATGTATATGCAATTTACCATATGTATACAATTTACATTATTATGATAATTTTATGTCTGGTAAGTTACAAATTGTGGATGTTTACTAGACCATGGGAAGAAAAAGTTACATTACAGAACACTCTAGAGATCATCTAGGCCAAAACTTTCATTCCCCAGAAATTTTCAGGGATTTGTAGCTGCTACTCTCTCAGGATGGTCTTAAGCACATCATGCTTGCTGTACTCCTACTCCCAGTAACACCCCACCCCCTCAATCAAAACTGAACTTGCAATTATGGTGACTATAAGAGTATGGTAGAGTTGAAGTTGGGCTAACTTCAGCTCTGTCAGAAGACTGATTATTTCCTTTCCTTAGAAGCCGACTTCATGGTACAATGGTACAAGAGTCCATGATGTCTTGAAACTATTACATGAAGAAGATTAAATTATATAGAGAAGATCTAGGGATGGGGCATTGATCATAGAGAGAAAGAGCTAAAGGTGAGTGAATCATGAAGCACTTGGAAAGCCAGTCAGGTTAAATCGTGATAGAATTCCAAATCTAGCAATAACCAGACAGAAAATGCTGGAGATGCTAAACATGAACTTCTCACCTGAGTCCACAAACTTTCCTAAGAATGAGAGCCAGTTATAAATTGTCATTATAAGCTACAGGGCTCTGGATCCTTTGCTATCCTGGATCAGTGAAGCGAAAGCTATTCTAGATACACAGGGCTAATACAAGGCAGTATTCTACTTCTAAGTTCTATTTGTTGGACCTTCCCACAGTAACGTTAGTTGCTGTTTTCCATTTCGTTGAATACATATACCTCCTGTTATTATAAATGATTATGCAAAGTCTGCTTCGAATCATGTGCTTATTTATAATTTTTAAAAACTAACGAGAGCAGAAAAGGTCTGCTGTTTAACCTCAATGCTAACAGACACTTATACACTTGGTATTTATTAAGTATTGTGATATTTCAAAAATAATTTTTATTATCATACATTCAATAAAGGGTAAATATCAACAGCTGTGTGTTGTTGATTTTATATTGAAGAAGGCTTGCGCCATGGCCTTCATCTTCCAAACTTTCCTATTTGGAAGATTTACAGTATGCCTCAAGGATAAATATCTTTACGGAGTAAACAAGTGATGCTGATGTCACCAGTGATGACCTAGTTTCTAAACTTTAGGTTAAGACAATACCAAAATGCTATTTTTCTAGGAATATTTAAAAAAATAACAAAACATGTTTGTCAGGTCAAATAAATATCGACTTTGGGTATCACATCATTTGTTGCCATTGGACAGCATGTCCAGGTTCATTTCAACCTTAGAGTTACTATGGGTAACAGTCACTGCACTGGAGGCTTCTCAAACAATGCAGAACATGTCAGAACTCCACAGAGCTTCGCTTGGCATTGATGAATGCTATTTAAATGACTGATCTTGAATCTATAGTGGGTTGACATTATGCTGATACCGTTCTGATATCAGCAGTGCCCAGAACTGGGCATGGCACATGGAGTCCACCACTCAGACAGTGAAGTATGTGTTGTGTGAGTATATGAAACTGAGTAGGTAACCCAGAATCTACATTAAAAGCCGGGTACTATGGCCTACACTTGTAGCCTCAAACTTGGGAATGTGCGGACAATGTCTAGAGCCGATAGGATCTTTGTCTCTAAAAACAAGGTAGGCAGCACCTGAGGAACAACTCTCAAGGTTGACCTTTGGCCTTCACTCACATGCATACACATATCCAGAGGAACCATACCCATGTATCCATGTACACATGAATACATAAGCACACACAAAAAGAAAAAATTTGAGTAATTTGGAAATCTTATATGTCTCAGGATTATTAGGCACCTTTGTGATGAAACTGGGAATGGTGATAATGGGTAGCAGTCATAGCACCATGCAGACTTAGAAACTGAAAGACATCAGCTAGATGGTGACATTTTGCTAACCACTCCAAATGCAGCAATGGCTTTTCATTAGGAAGGGTGTCAACTAGGTACAGAGATACTCTGTCTGGGGACTTTTACATGACCTCACTCTGAATTCTCAAAAGTGCTCTACGTGAGATGGATTATTATCTTCAGTGTACTCACATATGAGGAGGACACCTAGAATTGAACTTGGGCGATCTAGAATGAGGCCTTCTTAGAACTGGGCTGTTTTCCTTCATTTTAAGTAAAGCAAATAAGATGTTAAAAGAACTCCAAATGAAACATTCAGCAGTTAATGGTCACTAGATAAATACACTAACCAACAGGCCTGACGGCATGAGTGCCATCTCCAGGACCCAAATAGTGGAGGGAGGAAATCAACTCCTGGGGCTTGTCCTTGACTTCCACATATACCTGAAGTTGTACACATCTCCATCAATTTAAAATGTTAATATAACTAAAAATTGTTTTAAAATAAAGTCTCCAACCTTATTTCCTTTCCTGACTCCAGTATTTTGATCAGAAATGTTGACATATGCTGGCATGACACATCTGCACTGTTATTGTTAAAGTTTCTGACAATGCACAGTACAACCTACTTAATCTATGTCAACTATAATCAGGTGCATATATTCTTGAACCTGAAAGACACATCATCAGAACCTTGAGAAAATGATTATCTCTAATACTGTAAGTCACATTGATAGTGATAGACCAGTGCCATGATTGATGTCGAAGGACATGTCCAAGGCTTTTAGACTTTTATTAAAAGGGGAGCACACATTGAGTTGTTCTCATCACATTTCTGAGTGAAATCCATGATATGTCAGAAACTGAGAGAAAATAGACATAATTACATGCAATTATACATTTTAAGTTTATTATTTACTTTTCTATTGCTAGACTAAAACACCATGACCAAAGCAACTTATAGAAGAGAGAGAAGGTTGGGGGCTGACTGTTTCAGGGGATTAGTGTCTGTGATGAAAGATGAAGGCAATTTCCTAAAGAATGTCATTAGCTGGAGGTTAAGTATTCAAATGTCTGAGATTATGTGGGGGGCATCTTATTCAAACCACTGTATTTAGTTTTAGAGATTATGGTTTATCAAACCTGTGATATATATTGCAAAATCATTTATGTGTATGTATATATGCATGTATGTATACAAACATATCATATATATTCATGCATATATACATGCCTGGATATAATTATGTGTAGATATAATATATGTACATACATTTATATAATTGTAATGTACATAAATTAAATATAAATAAGTATATCCTGAAAAATAATATTACTTTTTATTTTAAAGATTTGAACTTATTAATAATTCAAAGGAAAATTTCCTTTCATTCTAAAATTTGCTATAAGACATTGACTAAAATACATAATCTGAACATTTATTTTTTGGTGCATTCAATGCAGTTTTATAATGTATTGTATTTGTAAACATAGATTTTTACATACAAGAGAGACAGTATTTCATTTTAATTAGGTTATTTAAATATTCTAACTTTAAGAGAAATAGCTTCAGGGTATGAACATAGCTCTAAACTGTGAAATTTAACCTAAATATGATTAAAAACCAAGCACCCAATTTCCGTGTATTTAAGCCTAACTAACCAAGTAGTTCTTCTATCAACACGCATCCTATGACTATGTATGTGACATTTATTGAACTAGCTGCTCAGAACTTAGAGATGACTGAGAATCCAATAGCAGGAAGAGTGAAAGAGGTGAACAATAAAGTTGTGTCACTCAACAGATATTCAATATTTTATAATGAGTCCATATATACATGAATTGAAGCTATATTTTAAAGCTCTTTCTGCATACATACTGATGTGGTTTTAATTAATAATGGGATCCCCGGCAGTGAATGGCAGTGAATGACGGCGGCGGCAGCAGCAGTATGAGACCAGATGGATAGTTAAAGTTATAAGCATTAATTAAATGGATAATGGAGGGAAAGAAACAGAAGAGGGGAGAGAGGGGGGAAAGAAGAAGGAAAAGGGGGGAAGGAAAGGAGCGGGAGAAGCCCTGCTATCTATCTGGAGAGCAGTGAGGACAGAGAGAGAATGGTCCAAGGGTCTGCAGAGTTGCAGATGGAGAGGGAGTGGGCATGGCTCTCCCTTAAAGGGACAGGAATCCATTACACATACTAGGACTAATCAAAACATTTTCACAGATTGAAATATTTGCTCATCTTTCTGTTATTTGTGCTTTTTTATAGGTAAGGAAATTAAGACTGGGAATAATTTCCCCAATGTACCATCACAGCCAGATTTTATCTATTTTGAAGCTCCAGCAGCAGGCTTAGAAGTGTGAAGAAAAGTCTTCTAAATACTGGCATGGCAGCTTGTCAAGCCTATCATATGAATCAAGGGCTCTGACCCCATAAGCAAGTATCATTTTTTTCTAGGCAAAAGCAAATATTTTAGATGTGGGTTCTCTTTTTAGTAAGGCCTACAAAGCCAAATGCTAGAGAACAGGAAATGAATATTGCAGGCAGAGGGAAAAGAGGGCAATACAGCTATGTATTCACACAGAGATGCAAGAAGCCCAGCAGGACTTGGGAGAAAAACATCATCAGGAGTCAGATCCTGAAAGACCTTCCAGACTGTGACACGGGAATAAGATCTGGCCCTGAGAAATAATCACTGTCACTTAGGCAGAGGAGTGATATTGTCCAATTATCTGCTACTAAGTTAGTCTGTCAACCAAGTGGAGATTGGCCCTTGATACGGATCAACGAAGAGTGAGTGCAGTGAACAAAGAGAAATAAATGTTCTGGGATGGATGCTGCATCTCACTGGCAGAAAATTCCCTTGGGATTATTTTTTCTCTTTAAATGTGATTTGAGAAAATCATCACACCACCAACTGGCATACATAGCCATTGAAAACATAAGAAGATCAGTGCTTTAATCTACAGTAACCAATGGCTTGCCTGCTTTCACCCCTTGTCCTATCCCAGTCCCATAATTTGTTCTCAAGTCCCCATAACGTATACTCATAAAAAAAATCCCACAAAACAAAAAGCCGGCTAACAATTAAATGAACTTTATGGTTGTACTACTCACACTTATCAGAGGAATAGAGCAGAATGGAGAACTATTTGCTTAACTAATGACCTTCCTATAAACCTGTATCTGCACCTAGCTCTGTATCTCTATCTGCTTCTGTCATTATAAGAAAAATCTACAAGAAGAAAATAGTTCACATCATTTTGGGTCCTGAGATGTCTAAACTATGCTGCAAGCTCAAGACCCAAAAGTGGATTAAGAGAATTTAAATCTTAGTAAATCTCTTCCATCTGGGTATGCCAGTCTTTATGTTGCATGTAGGCTGTCCATTTGTTGAAGACTCATTCACATTATAAGCATTCCATCTCTTTACTCAAAGATTATTCAATGAAATCTTAATCTAATCTAAAAACCTCTTCTCATCTGGCATATCAACTTAGCCTTCTTTTGATTTTTGCTAAGCAGATATCAGGAGAAAATGACTAACCAAGTTAGTAATCTTCCTGTTTATCTTAGCCAAAGGGATACCAATAATGAAGACATCATAAGAAACCTTCATGAACGCTTTCCAATGCCTTTCAGCTCAATATCCAGAAAACTCTCAGTGGCTATAGAACTTTCCTAGCGAGAGAGTTGAATTCAGAACTCCTCGGATCCTTCTGGATGAAAACACTTCCTTACAGCAGTCTCATACGTTATCTGAATACCAAATATTGTATGCTACATACCAAGGCAGAGGGAAGTCTTATTTCTGTGGAAGACATTTTAACATTCCTGTTACTTAGGCAGAAGATAAAAAATTAAAAGGAAAATTTAAATTCAAGGCAAATGTCTATATTGCTAACTCAGGATTTGGAGACTCATTTTACCACTCGTTGCAAAACAAATAAGTGCTGCTATGTTTCTTCATGACTCAGAGAAACAGGAATGATTTTCATGCATTTCTGTCATCAAATAATATTTGTAGAATTTAATTCATGCAAAGGGCATATATGAATAGCATTATCTCCCAGAGGCACATTTGCTGAATCTTCTCTACGTGGAACACTGAAGAAATGAGCTTTGCTTCTCTACAGTTTGAGAGCTTCCTTTGCAGGGGTGCACACAATACTATCTTCACGTGAGACAAAGATGGACCATAAGCACAGAGAGCCATATCCTGAGACTTGGCAATCCTTCCATCCCTCAGCACCGGTTCTCTTCCATCTGCCCCTCATCCAACTTTGAGCTCTAAAGCACAGGCAGAATATGCAACAAAGAGCAGATTTCCTGGCTTAGGAATTGTTTATTCAAATTATCTGTGTCTAGCCAGTGTGCATTAATGAGGAAGACTGGCTTAATTACTCCCCTGGCCTAAATAAGGCAAGAAAGAATGTCAGTGCTGTTCCACTGGACCCAGAGGTACTATAAAGATCCTGGATTTCACTGTTAGCAAAAAAACAAGTGGTGAGCCATGCAGCTAGCCATGGACATGTCTGGAAGTTTCTTTATTTTTTATTTACTTATTTTGCAGTAGACTCAAGGCAGATCATTCCATGGAACCCTCCAGAGCTTATCTCCTTCTCTTTAGAAAAACGAGATGGAAGGCATGTCCAAGAAAAGAGTGTGGTTCCCATGCTGCCAGCAAGAGAGGAACACATTTCTCCTCTTTACATGCATAGCTGGTGCACTCTATTTGCATATTCATATTTATGCTAAGCTCAATATTTGAGGGTATCATTTCAAGTAAGAAAACCGTAAGAGCGGCATCATGAAGCTCTGTGTGTTCCCTCTGGCTGTTTTCTTTTTCTTTCTTTCTTTCTTTTTTTTTTTTTTGTTTTAACTGTTAAGGAAAATTTCTGCTAGAATGGCGATGTAGTCAAATGTGTCCAAAGAGAGTTCTGACAGTGCGGTGATATATTTCAGGGAGAAAATGTGCTCTTAGGGATATCGATTCTTGCCAATAAAGTTGGTACATGACAGGACCACAGTAATATTTATTTTAACATGACTTCTGCTTTTACAGGAAATTAAATTAGATTTAGTGCAAAGGTAAAAATGCTCTTTCTGAGACTGTAAGTTCATCCTTCCATTATTCATCTCTAGTGATAGCTGTGGCATGTGCTGCAGTCCATCTGGATGGAGAACAGATCAAAATAGATGACGCAAATCAGAAACATGTGCCTTGCACAATATGTGCCTTTGATTCATTTTTTCTTAAACTTGATGCAATACATTTTATTAATCCATACATTTATCATTCAGCAAAAATATGTAGATTAGAAATATGAATGTCATATGAGATTACGCTGTTCCAACTAGTAAGTGTCTTTAATCTGTAACACATGTTTTCAGATCCATAGAAATAAGTTTGGAGGAAACCAAACTTATGGTTGGGGGAGCTGTTCCTAGAGGTGGTGGTTTATTAAATCAAAAACTCTAGAGCCAGAGGTGAAATATGTTCTATGGGCTGTTGTTCAGAGATGTGTAACAGGATCCCAAAGCAATACAGTATCCTGTCATCACTTCATCTCCTCATCAGGACTAGACAATAAGAATATTTTGCTGAAGAGACTACACATACTGACTTTAGGATGTAGAGAAATTAAGTTGGAATTGAGCAGGAAACTTTCATCCTGACAGACAGCTTTAACATCCCCAGGAGATACTATACAGGTTATTGAGGTTTTACTAAGCTGTAAGTCCTATGAACTAAGAGATCAAACCTACCAAGGAAGATGTGCCCTCTGTGCAATAGTGGCATTATTGTGAGGAGGTCTGCGTATTGCTCTCTGATTGGGTTTGAGGCCTGCTCTGCAGGAAGGAATCATATCTTGTACTGCAAACATGATTCTAAAAAAACAAAATCAAGACAAAACAAAAAACAAAAACCTGGAAGTGAAATGCTGAAGAAGAGAGAAGAACAGTGAGGGAGAGAAAGGAAAGCTATATCTTGATTTAGGGAGTCATTAAAGGGCTATGGAGAAACATAGCACTAGGGAACTTCCCAGGAATCCTCAATGATGATCCCAGATAAGACTCCAAGCAACAGGAGAGAGGACACCTAAACTGCCTTCCCCTGTAATCAGATTGATGACTACATTAATTGTTATCACAGAAGCTGCAACCTGCATCTAATGGGAGTAGACACAGAGATCCACAGCAAAGTACTGGACTGAGCTACCTGAGACTAGCCCAAGAGAGGGAGGAGCAATAATATAAGTAAAGGGATCAAGATTATGATAGTGATACTCACAGAAACATCTGACCTGAACTAGCGAGAGCTCACTGACTCTGGACTGATAATGGAGAACCTGCATAGGATCAAACTAGGCCCACTGAATGTGGGGGACAGTTGTGAGGCTTGGTCAGTCTGTGGGGCCACTTGCAGTGGGACCAGGATTTATCCCTAGTGCTTGCATCTAGGAGCACATTCTTTCTGGAGAGATACCTTGCTCAGCCTAGATATAGTGGGGAGGGCCTTGGTCTTGCCTGGAAGTGAAGTGTCAGATTTTGTTGGCTGAAGAGTGGATGTGGAGGTGGTGTGGGGAGAAGTGGAAGGAAGGGATGGAGTAGGAACGTGGATAGCTATGTAAAATGGGAAAAGACAGTACTGAAAAATCTTAAGGAAAAAAGGGAAAAAAACCTGGTGGAGGAGATCATATATTATTATAAGCATAAGGGGTGAAATGAATGATGTTCAACTTAATTATGTATTGAATTACCTTCTAAATATTTGTGTCTGTAGCCATAGAAACATTCTATTCTCATCCATCATCAAAGACATCTTTCTTTTGAATAGTGGTAAATGCTCAAACTGTGAATAAAAGACAGATGGCATTTCTATAATCCTCTCTTAAATTTTAATATTACAGACAAAGTGTGACAGGATTAATGTGAGAGAGAGAATATGGGGATACAAGGTCTACGATGGCATCTCTTGGAAAGATACAGTCATTGCAGTCACAAAGTCACAGCTGCTGTAGTTGCTTAGGCTAGATCTGTCCAAGGATAGGCCCTTCAACAGTGAAGTGCTGATAAAGGAGGGGCTCACTGCTGATAGATTCACAGAGAGGGGAGACATTGCATTTAATTGTGACCCTCCTCAGGTTCCCAATGGATAGTTCCAATAAAACAGTCACACAATAGATGACCCAATTAAACTAAATGGCTCACAAAACCAAGCCCAAAGTCGTGAATCTTGGAAAGGACTGTTATGGGAAGGAGTAATAGGGGCAGTGAGAAGTTGAGAGAGGGTAACAGAAAAACTAATAACACATTGTACACATGTATGAAATTGTCAAAGGAGCAACAGTTCATAAGAATGTACTTTTTCAGGAGTATTCTATTGTTTGGAAAACTATAATATATTCTGAACAATCATTTTTATATTATTTGAAAACAAACTAACTGAACAGCATCTGCACCGAGCAACATGAGCAATGAAATTTTTTATGTCATTTTCTTCCTGATTTTATAGAATCTTAGGGCCAGTCAGGCCACCTGGAGAAATTATTGACTTGTCTACTCTTTCATAACAGAACGTTCAAATATAAAGATAAGTAATTAAGCAACTAATGTTGGATATAATGGTGGAAGCATGGAGTAATAGAAAGATGGATGGGTAGATGGATGAGCTTTTATAAGTATTTGAGGAAAAATGATGTCAACTAACAGGAGAAAATTGCCTCATGTAGAATGATACAGTGGAGTTTAGCAATAGGGCTTAGCCATGAGGCTGTGGAGAATGACCAATAGCATCAACAATAGCCTGTGACATTGGAAGGGGACATTATGGGAACTTTTTGGCCATTAAATCAATATGATATAACCCATTCCCAACACTGGAACTTTTACTTGGTGATAAGGTATCTAATTAAGTCACTGTCTCTCCCATTATATGATGCCTCTCCTTAAATTCCTTTTATATATGTATTTATTTTAGGATGCTTCTATAGTAGGTTTTCATGTGCCTTTTCAAAAGGTCTTAGGGTTAGTTGTTCTCCCTATTCCTTCCTTTACCTTCTTTTGCCAACCCCTCACCATTTAATCTTCCTCTTCTAATTCCCTTCTAGTTCTCCCATAGCACTATATTTCCCCTTCCTTGGGAGACTTCCTCCTCCTGGTCCCTTCACTAGCTACCAAAGCTCTATTATTATTCAGATTTGAAATGCACATATAAAATTGAAAAGCTAACATCTACACATATGCCATGTTTGTCATCCTGGGTCTAAGTTACCTCGCTCTGGAAAGTTGTTTCTAGCTCCACCCGTTTACCAGGACAATGTGATGGGAATCAGGAGATCTGGATTACAGCTTTGTTTCTGTATCTGAAGACCAACAATCTCATGGCGTCATATTTTGATATAAGGCTCAACTATGCTTTTATTATCTGTCAGCATTTAATGTGTGTGTGTTATCATTAGACAGTGTCCAATTTTCTTTTGATTCTAGGTTATAGACTCAGTGTGACATAAATTATTCTCTCTCTCTCTCTCTCTTTTTCTCTCCTCCCAGAATATCACCATTGTAGCCTATGCCCTGAAAGCCACTTTTCTTCTCCTCCCATACATTACGGCTCTACTACAGTTTCCCTTCCTTCCACTCCTCTCAGTCCCCTTCCTACCTCCCTTCTCCCCCAGATCCACTCCTCCTCCATTTCCCTTCAAAAGAAAAAAAAACCTACAGCAGGACTCACAGGGATATTTACTTAAGATGGTATAACAAATTACAATAAAACTAGGTGCAAATCTTCATATCAAGTCTAGATGAGGCAACATGGTAGAAAGAAAAGAGTTCCAAGATCAGGCAATAGAGGCTGACCCAGAACTCCCACTGTAAGGAGCCTCACAAGAACACCAAGATATGCAATCAATATACAGAAGACTTAGCAGAGAGCATACAGGGTTTGTGGCTGCCAATCCAGTCTATGTGAGTCTCTATGAGCCATGGATTCTTTGGGCTGCATCCTCATGGTGTCCTTGACCCTTTGGCTCCTACGACCCTTACTCCCCTTTCTTCTGAAGGGGAACCCTGGCTCTGCCTCTGCATCTGCTCCCATCAGTTGCTGGATGATGCCTCTGATAAAAATTGGGTTAAGAACACCTCGTCATGTAGTTGGTTATCATTTCATGAAACACTGCAGTTTGATGTCACATTCCAAAATGCAGATACAAGACCTATGACAAAACAGTCAGGACTAAAGTGTAATAATCATCTCTTTGGTTCTATAGGTGATCTCTTTTTCCTGAATATTCACCATGGAGTTTCCATGAAGGAAGACTCCTCTGGACATCATGGGTTTAACATTGGAGAGACGGAGTAGTTCCTTGTGAGACAGCTCATTTTAGGTAAAGTTAGACAAAATAGGTGGCCTTTGCTGCCATGCTACAGGACTTAGACTCGCCCAAGAGGCACTTCTGGGCAGTACATAGGGAAACTGTACAGAACTGTGGGGTGGAGGGAGGTGATAATTCACACTTAGAAATGTGGGCACCTTCCAGACATAAAGAAGTCCAGTTGTTTTTTTCTTTCTTCCTAGCAAGAGCATCTGTTGCTGTCGACGCCACCTTCACCACCTTCCACTGACATCACTGTCCAAATGCTTCATTAGCAGTATGGTTTGCAGGTCAGCAGCTCTCCAGGAAACTGACAGGCTTTCAGGACAGGATAGTAATTGATGAAGAATGCACATTCATAGAGTGAGCATCTATAGAGCTGGACTACATCTACCGAGTAAGCCAACTGAAGAAGTCCCCTTTTACAACACATGTGCACTCCGTCTCTTGTGTTCCCCCAAATAACAGTGCTTAGTACTTAATAATAGGCTATTTCTAGTTGTGAATCCTGATCACAAGGAAATGGAAGCAAGGAGTGGGAAAGAGGGAGAGACAGAGAGCTGCAATACTGCTTCAGGTAAATTGACACATGGGGAGAATCATCTGCATGAAGAACATGGAGGCAAGCATGCGCGTAAGCAAAAACTGTTATTAATCTCCTGGTCAGAAATAGCTTATGTCATGAACTGTGAAAAGCCTGTGGCTATTGTCCATCACAAGCCTAGTGAGGAGCACAGGGGTAGCTATGCTGCCAATAATTAATTTTGCAGTGCTTCACAACACGCTGTAAATTAAGTCCAAGCTCACTGGATTAGATTTGCCAGTCAACTTAGCTCTGTTAGTGAAAGCTTTCCAAAATGAGGAACTGTAAACGGTGAGGAAGCAAGCAAGTGGCCAGAGAATGAAGCAAGGGCTGAGGTTCGTATATTGAAGAAGTGAGGCCAGGTGGATGGTCTAACACCCGGGAGAAAAGCAGAGACAAAGGCCTCTGAAAAGTAAGCAAAAGCCTAGGGAATGTGAGATTAGGGCAAATAAAGGTGCACCAAAATTCCTAGTTTTTGCTTTTTAATTATATGTATGTGTGCATGTCTGTGTGGAAATAGATACAAGAATAGAGTTGCCTGCAGAGGCTGTAGGATTTGGAAGCCTCTGGAGTTAGGGTTACTCGTGTTTGTAAGTCACTCAATGTGAATCCCGGCAACTGAACTTTGGTCCTCTGCAAGAGTGATACATGCTCTTGCCAATTGAACCATGTCTTCATAAGTCTTATTCTTGACCCAAATATTTATGGTCTCCATGGTAAGATACATGTATTACTAAATTTAAAGACCTAGGGGCTAAATAGAAAGACATAATGTCTTTATGATTTCCTGTAACACTATGGAGTTTTTCAAACACGTTACTGTTCTCAGAAGTTTAATTGGTCAATTTAATTTAATTGAGAAAAAACTCAAAACATTTAGTAATGTGTTCTCCAGGGTATGTCTATGATGGTCTTCCAGACACAAATAAGTGGGGAGGACCTAGTAATATCAAATTTAAACTGTACCTAGTAATATAAACTCTGCCTCCAATAAATGGGAGGCAGAGATAGAACTAAAGGGAAAGAGGAATTTTCCTAAGGAAGGGCAGCCATGATATAAACAGCTTTCCTTCATGAAACTGTCCCGCCACAGGGTTGGAACTTACCAGAACAGAGGCAACTCACTATGAAGTAAAACCTTTGAGACCATGAGCCAAAAACATTGCCCGATTTTGACATGATTCTCTCAGGTGCTTGCTGTAATAACAGAAATTAAAACAAGAAGCAATTCCTTTTATGCAGCTATTAAAACCATGGATGAAAACAGTGAACTGCGAGTAAGCCAAGGCAATGATCATTGCCACAAAGAATTTTTCAGCTAGCATTAGAAATAGTTCAATTTTGAAAATTTAAAGTGCATTGCACATGGATGCACTGGATTTCTTTATACTCTGAGGTCTTTGTGCTGAGGTGTCTTCAGTGTTTAAGGGTTCTGTGAGGTATAAAAACATCAAAGGCTCAATTTAGAAGAATCAAATTGTCACGGTCAATGACAACTGTTAGAGTTGTAAAGTAAAATTAGCAGCTGAAATTAGCTAATCAAGAAATGGAAAAAATGATTTCTATATGTAAATATGGTGTTAAAATAGACTGTCAGATCCTTTCAAATATAGTATGGTGGCAAGTGTAAGATCTCCACTGAACTTCAGAGACTACTGGGCCAGATACACATATTTATCAAACATCACATCAGCTCTAGAACGTGAATTATCAAATGCATTTTAAGGAAGATAAAGGGTATTTTTCTATTGTGGCATAATCATCTACTCTTAAACTTTGTGAGTTTACTAGCGGGTTATTTAGTGCAGGTCATGTTCATCTCAGTGGAGCTCATTCATACAAATACCAGTGGAGACATCTGACTTTGGCTTCACTTACATGTTTAATGAGTGCTATCTGTGTGACCTATACAAAGGCCCAGCCAGCTTCTGCAATTCTTAGCTTTCTGGCTTTGAAGAAAACACAAGGAACAGTCTTAATGGATAAGCACTTTTTGAGGGCTGGTTTGCATGGTCTTCTATAGTCTCTCACTGTCTAAAGTGGGTTTCAGGACAAAGCTCAGAAACACTCCTGAAGACAAGGGAACAAATAACCCAACATCTTTAATCTTGAGGGATAGTAAAAATCAGTGATGGCTTAAATGAATGAACCATAATGCATAGAATAAATGGCATTAAAGATAAGTTTTCACATTATAAATGTGAAGGACATTGTGGTAAAAATAGCAAATAATGATTCTGATAAACATAATAAAAGCCTAGATTTTATGAGGAACAAGAGATGCCTCTCTTGTTCAAAGATATCCTCACCACAAAGTTTGGTTCTTACTGTCAAAAATAAACATATGTTGAATAGATACATTACTTGAAATAGAAGCAAATTCCCCTCCATAAACTCTAGGATGCTGAACCTTATCTTCTGACTAGCATGTCTGAGAAAAAGTGGGGTAATGCTGTGACTTTGAACATGCCCTCTGGCTTACATCATGGCTTTTCCTGTTACTAAGAATCTTTACAGACAGAATCACAGCTATTAAAACTGAAACTTCTGACCTATAAAATAGAAGTACCTACATCTGGTAACCTTAAACATGACCCTAACCTGTTTATTATTACTTTCATCATGAAGAAGTATCCATAGCCTTTTTTTGATAGGCTAGCCTTGTGACTATTTTCACCAGTGGGTCTAGTGGGAGCACTGTTCCTTACTTCTACAAGCTGATCATAAGAGATGATTCAACTTAACTTGGCTTAAATATAAAATGTTCCCTTAGGTTCAGGACACTGGGTCCACAGCTGACAGTGCTTCTGGGAAGGTTTATGGTACATTTAGGGAGTATTATCTCCCTTGAGGAAAAGAGTTACTAGGGAGTAGATCCTGAAATTTTACAGTCTAGCCCCACTTACTGGCTTCTCTTTATTACTGTGGACACAATGCGACCATCTAACTCATCTTTACACTGCATGACATGACAAACTGTATATCCTAAAACTGTAACTGAAAATAAACCCTTCTTGAGTTGCTTTTTGCTATTCATTTGGTCATATCAGTAGAAAAGCAACTAATACAGCTTTGATTATTAGAACTATTATACTTGAAGTTATTTTTGCCATGAGATTATCATGTTATAAGGAAATCAAGTGACACAAAACAGCTATGTGTAGATATCCCTGTCATTATCAGTCCTGTTCTTAGCCTTTTTCCAACCCGTGTAGTATTTAAATGAATGAATATACTATCAGATGATTGAGAGTTTCCTATCAAGGCCCCATCCACATGGAACAGAGACCCCCATCTTGTTCTGCAATCCCTACATTGCCATTGTGCTGAAATCATAAGTGTAGAAGTCCTTGTTTAAAGGCACAAAGATTTGAAGTTAGTTTCTGCAGAACAACAATATTAAAAACTCATGGTGCCATAAAAACCCATCACAGATATCTTGTTTTTGGAGAAGGTGACATGCAGGCGCTGAAAGAACTTGTGTGTATATAGATGCTATTTTCAATATGGCTGGGTCACTGCATGCCAGGGTACTTGGCCAGACACTACCCTAAGAGCATCTGCATTTCTAGATGAGATGAATAATTGTAGTAATAAATTGAATACTGCACATTATCTCTCTCCACTCCTAATACAGGCCCTAAGCCACTGAGCTGAGGAACTGGATAAAACAGAACATCTGAGTGAGAGGGAATGAGTCCCGTTCTAGTGTCTGACATGACACATTTGGTTCTTTTGTACAAAGATATAATACATCAAAATAACAACTAGGCTTTTCTTGGATTACAAGCATACCAGTTCTTGGACTGAACTTCTGCTTGCTTTTGGCTATTTCGGATGTCTGTGCTGCCAACTACACATACTGAGGCCTCTCAGCTTCACAGTCATACAAACTTGTGCATCTCCAGTTGTTCTGGTGTATCTGGGAGACCCCTGGCTATCATAGATCAGAAAGATTCTATAGGCCAGGGCTGAACAAAGTCTAACCATTGTTACTTGTAAAAACCTTTGCAGGGATCAATTGCCAAAGTTAAAACAGCCAAGAGGATTACTAAACTAAAGGGATGCATATGATAAGATACAAAAGGAGAGAGAAACTGAAAGGAAACTTAAGTTCTTAAACAAAATGTATATGGATCCAACACTTGCTAAACATAAAAATAAAACTACTAACCATTTTCAATTTCTCATAGCAGAAGAATTTCAAGTGCGGTAAACATCTCAAGAGTTAAGATGGGGTGATTGGAATAACTATTGCAAACTTTCAGGCAGAACCTGGAAAGAGGTTAGGGAGACAGCTTATATGATAGAATGCTTGGTATGTAAGAACAAGAACCTGAGTGAAATTCCTAGAACCCAGATAAAATCTGTGTGTGTGGGGGGGATGTTTTTATAATCCCATCACAGGAATGTCAGAGATAGGTAGACCCCTGTCTTAGTTACTGTTTCATTGTTGGGAAGAAACACCATGACCATGATAACTTATAGGAGAAACCATTTAATTGGGGACTTGCTTGCAGTTTTTGAAGGATAGTCCATGATCATCATGGCAAGAAGTAGACAGGTATGACACAGGATCTGTAGGTGAGAACTTTATATCTTTGTCCCACAGGGAGAGAGAGAGAGGAAAGAATGAAAGAGAGAGAGAGAGATTGGGGCTGGCAATGACGTTTGAAACCTAAAAGCTCTCTCAAAGTGACACACTTCCTTCATAAGGCTTCACCTACTTCAACAAGGCCATATCTACTAAGCCTTCTCAAAGAATACATTTTCAAATATATGAACTTAGGGTGACCATTCTCATTCAAAACAAGATAATCCCTGAGACTCATTTGATAGGCAGTGTAGCCTATCAATTAGTAAGGAACTCTGCCTCGACACTCAAGGCAGATGATATCTTGATATAAAACCTGATGCTAACCTCTAGTTCAAACACACATCAGTACACAAATACACACACACACATACTCATGCACACACACACATACACACACATGTACTCATGCACACACACATATACACACAAATGTACTCATGCACACACAAACACACACACAAACACAGAGACTTGGAAGTATTAGATACGATGATGATGGTAACTCATAAAGCCTTTCAAAGATAAGACCATGTTACATGAATCTTAAGGAATTTATACTGAAATCTCACCTCTGTTAACAATATAGTCTGAGAACTTTTAATAGCCTGAGGTCTAAAATGTCAAAATGGGAAAAAA
>JAQHUG010000216.1:2181153-2206073 GCA_028555095.1 Dicrostonyx torquatus | reverse complement strand
CAGCTTCCTTTCCTGAAGTTGCCAGCTGCCCAAGTCCTTATCTAAAGAACTCAGCTTTTGATCATATAGCTGGGCATAAACCTAGCTTGTGGCAGACACATCATCATCACCCCTCACCTACAACCTATATAATCTCCTTGCTTTAGGGGATAGCTGCTGTGACCTCGATCTCGGGGACTGGAGAATTCACCTTGGGGTTGTTTTGTTCAAATAAACCTGTTGCTATACTTTTTAGGTTTGGCTTTTTCTGGCTTACTTCATTGTCAGAGAAACTTATTTGGGGGCTGCAGCCCATTATAAAGCTTCGGTGGGATTTTTCTTTGCTGTATTTGTCATGGTTTATACAATACCTGGAAGTACACGCAGTATCTCTTGGGAGTCCCTTATGCCCCTCATTTTTAAATAGTAGCTTATTTAGGTCATATGGCATTTAGTTGTGCAACTGATGAAAATTCTCCTATCTCTTTAAGAAGTCTTCGGATAGAAAGGAACCAGCTGGAGTGTATTGTGAGTGCCTCTCCAGCAATAGCAATAGTAAATTTGGTGACAAATCCCTGGATTTTCATTGATGGGAATGTGGACCATGACGAAAGGAAGAAACACACTTTTGATCTTGGAATTTAAGGAAGAGGGGTAACTGTCACCACAGCCTGTACTGAGGTGATTTAAAATGTCTTATTTCAAAAATGTGCATGGAAAGATGTGTTTTCTCTCGATACCCGTTACATCTAAGGCTGAAAGAAAGAGAATTCTTTGCCAAATATTGCTTAGGTGACAGTGGCTGATTTCAGAAGCTGGGTGGTATAAAAATAAATTGGGTGGCTGTTTCGGTTTTGTTGTTGTAGGATCACAACTGAAATCTTGAGTCATTTATTAAAGTCTGAATATGTTGAAGGCCCTCACTATGAGGATGAGCAGACACAGAGATTACACACAGGCAGATCATTGGGTTGTAATCCCAATCTCTGTCACTTCCTGCTGCTCTCATATTGAGATGTAGAACTCTTAGCTCCTTTTCTTGCAACAAGTCTGCCTGCACACCATCATGCTTTCATCATGATGAAAATGGACTAAGCCTCTGGAACTGTAAGCCAGTCCCAATTAAGTGTGTTCCTTTATACGTGCTACCAAAGTCATAGTATCTCTTCACAGCAATAGAAACCCTAACTAAGACACATGCAATTTCATAGAATACTTATAAGTCACCACCCCCCCACACACACACATAAAATGGAGGACACAGCCTATACTCAGTAATTATTAGCTATAGTAATGCAAGAGGGATGATGGCTAAGTAACAATGACAGGGACAGTGAGGCTTCCACTGAACACTTGACCAATAACAAGAGATGGCATCTTACAAATTATAACTGGACTCTACTTTGACCTGTACAGTTAAAGATCATATATGCCTGAGGCTGAAAACAAAACTTATTGCTGAAGTTCAAATAGTTAAACGCGTTGCAATATTATGACAGCAAATCTATCATCAGACATTTATATGCTTATGATAATTAATCTTACGTAAAGTGGGAAAATAAAACTATGTCACATATCTAAGTCTGTAAAACCTTCTTCAGCCCCAAGCATTCACAGCCACTACCACAACAGGGACTTTTTGCCGGCATAGACCCGTTTAGATTTACAGAAAGTAATCATTTATACCTGTAGAGACCGGAACATGTGCAAGCACGTAGTTGGCGTCTCAGTTTGTAAACGTTTGTTTTCTGAGTCTTACAGTAGCTTCCTTTTCAGAGTGCTGCAGCATTGCCGGCACAAAGGCTTCCTCATGCCAGTTTCCCCCCTAAGCCTGCCCCTCCTTTGTTCATGTTGGCATCAACAGTAGAAACTCTGAAGACTGTAGCTTTGTATCAGGTAGAGGGCATTCATTGGTACTGTCTGGGTACAGAGACACCACTGCAGTTGTCATTCTTGCTTTTGTTACCCAGATTTGCAGGATTTGATGAATAGGGCAATCAAGGTGAAAAATGAGAGGCTTGTCACCCAGCTTCCAAGAGCACTCTGTCCTTTTCTCTGGTCTCCTTTAACTCCTTTAAGAGCAAAATCTTATCAGTAGCTCTACCCTCCTGTCACACCTCCTTTCATTATTTACCAGATTGCAGAGACAGGGACGAGAATGGGTATTGGGTAGATGCCATTCCTCATCCTCACCTGGCGGTTATGAAGGCTGGCAAGTAGCTCAGTGTGATAGTCCAAGGAGTGAGCTGTGGGAAGGCAATTCTCAAACTACCGCCCCTCCCGTTCATGGGGCCCTCATTGAAGGATCTAAACCTAGATTGCCATTGTCAGTGTTTTCTTTGTGTTACTCTGAAGGGAGGTAAATGTTATCTGATCAGCAGTTCTTAAAAGTCTTATTAATAAAACATTCACAGCAGCAGCTGCACCTGTTCTTTCCAGGCGCCAAGAATCTTCCAGACCCTTGTTCAACTATCTTCACATGCCGACCACTTGTTGACTCAATAAGTCTGCTGTGAATGTGTCATAGGACTTCTTAAAAGTCATAGCAGTCAAGGGTCCAAGCTACCTACCTGCCATTTGAGGCCACAATTTCAAAACTACTGACTGAGGTATGTCAATAATTACTAATTGCTCTCATTTGATAGTCAATAAAATATATTATTCAGTCTTACTTATTAATGCAATTGCCTACAACATCTGTTTTAAACAAGAAAAAATAATGTGGATTAGGCTAATTTCATTGCTGAAAGCAAATAATAATATGGAAATTGGCTGGTTTTCATTATGTAAAAAGGCACCTTAACAAAATTAGCATATGCAGTGGAATTCATTCAAAGCACATAGGCCCCTAATAGTCAATTTAGAGTAGGCTAGTTGTTGGAAAGTGTTCATCTAGTGAAATGTGAAAGAGAATTAGCCTCTCTTCCTCCTGGCAGTGTCCCTACAGTGTCAGGCTCCCACCTGCTGAACACGTAGTCTATTTGGTTAAAACAGAGCATTAACCTGAACGCTCTGGTTAAATGTGCTCTCTGCATATGACATTCATAAATTAATGTTTGTGAAACTTTCACCTAGATAGCAGCTAAAACTTGGAAGCCAGTCACCCTGTGTGTTATAAAGCAGGAAATCACTGCATTTGTATTTTGGTCCTTTGTTTTTAAGCAAGTGGCACAAACCTTAAAAAAATGATGATGATAAGGAACATAACTGAGTCATTCCCTGGAGATAGCTGCAGTTTTAAACAAGGGTTGCTTTCAAGGAATCCCTAGCTGAAGTGTTGTCATCCATACCTGCCTTCTCACCCTTGCCTTCTCTCCCTTCCTGCCCTCTTCTCATTCACAGTGGCTTTAGTACCTGGATGTCTTCCTCTGGCCTCCCTCCCAACGTTCAGCCCCAAAGTTGAATTCTCTACACAGGTCATCAATTAGGAGAGAGAAAGTCTATTCTAGTAAGAGGTAGGTTTTTAACACAAGAACTCCTTGACACTAAAGACATTAAAAGTTCAATGTCATTCTTTTAATGGATTGTATCCATTTAATGGATTATGTATCCATTCCTAAATCAGTTATCACTCAAGTTGTAGAATATGATGACTATTTTAAATTAATCTAGGCTCATCCCAAACCTAAGGGCTGAGAAAGCAGAGGGCTAGCTCTCTGACATCTGCCGTTTTTATGAAGAAGAAAGGACGAAGCATAACAAAACCACAAGATGCCCAAAAAGGTGTGTCTTCACTGCTTCCTAGAGTCCCACTGAGCCAGACTGGCCTTTTACAGCAGCAAGGCCTGGGAATCCAGAGGAAAGCACAATAGCACAATCTTGTCAGAGCAGCAAAGCTGAAGCCTCAGCTCACATCTCCTGCCGCATCCCTGCTTGGTCTTCTATTGTAACCAATGGGAGAATGTTTGCTTTTATCACCATGAGTTAGGTGTTCAGTAAGGGAACTTCAAGCTCCCTGTCCTTCCTGTCCTGACCATTGTGCCACCTGTTAAGAATTGCAGCTGGGCAAAATAATCAGAAATAAGAAAAAATAACAGCCTTCATTCTTGACACTCACAGACCTAAAAAGCATTCCTAACAAGCCAGCACCTGCGAGCAGGCACCCACCAGTCTTTGTCCACTCAATTCCTTTATAAATCGGCTCTAAGGCAGCTTTCCAGCACGAGGGACGATGGACTGCCAACAGTTATCCAGCGATTTCATGAGGTCTTTTTCTTTCCTACACCCCCTACCGTCTCAAATAATTGCCCTTAGTCATGTGATTAGTAAAGCAAACCTGTGAATGAGTAGGAGTAATAGCAGGAAAACTTGTTTTTTTTATTGGTTTATGCAACTTTATTGAAGAAAATAAATCAATTACTAGGAGAGCTTTTAGTTGATCACTCATCCATTGACAACTCGCATCATTTATTCAGTGCTATATTAAACAGTATTGGAAGATAGATTAACTCATAGCTCCAAGCCTCCTAACAATTTAAATGAAAATTACAAAATGTTTTGAGACCCTATTTTGAGGTTACATGATATACTTTATGCTCATAACTGATGTGGCTGGAGAATTGGTATTGAAATATAACATCAGCAGAACAGAAAATGTGATGTATTTTACGCATGTCAATAAAGGAATGACCTGTTCTTGTTCTACAGAGAATGGAAATTGGAAGTCAAACTTGTTGTTTTTAATGGCATCTAGTAAAAGTGTTGACTTCTTTTCAAGAGAGGCAAAGCGTTTTGTTTTCGTTGTTACTTTGATTTTGCTTTCAAAGAAGGCTAAACTTAGGAGTATGAGAGCCAAAGTTCTATTTTAACTTTTATTACTGAGCATAAGAGATCCATAAAAAATGCCCAAGGACAGGTACTTCCTGAATGTTGGGGGATTGTTTATGGAACATAACACATCGCATGTCTTCCTTTTCCTAAACAACTTCATTTGACTCAACTTCACTGGACATACTTGATCACATATAGGCAAGAGGTTTATAAACAGGAAGTGTGTCAGGATATCTGCCTGTCCCTGATTGGACCCGATGAGAAATACAGTAGCCGTACAGGTTTGCCCATTAGAAGCCGCTTTATTTGTAACGTGTCGTCATTTCCCGGGAATCCCGGCATGGACTTGGTCAGACTCCATCATCCTGGCAAGTATTTAACTAATGCTTACTTCAAATTTGACTCAAAATATGTGTTAGTAGTGTTCTTTTTCTCGAGCAGTGGGTTTTACATTAGAATAATTTTAAGGTTCTCTTTGATAAAGCTAGCACTGTAGTTTTTATATCGCTTTCTTCTTGGTGTCCTCACTACTAAAGTCTACTGTACATAATTCCTTATCTTTACAATATTTCCTAAGTTGAATGAAATAAACTAGTTATAACATGAATAACTTTGTATTTTCTTTGATTACATGACACATGTATTAACACTAACAGGACATCAGTTAACACTTTCCTGCTGATGCTTATGCTAATGGCAATATGAGCATGAAGAGCCAGTGTTGCAGGTGGCAATAGTATCAGTGTGACCATGCTGAGCATCCATGTCTGAAACACGGGACCCTAGAGATGTGAGTCTACAAGTTCCAGAGAGTTATGTGTGATAAAGAAAACATCTTAGACCTTGACTTCACACCCATACATACTGTTTATACAATCATTGTAATTTCTAGATGTAGAGAAGTGAATTTCAGCTAAAACTTGACTAATTCACTATAATTCTAAGAGACAGCTACACTAGAGGCCAGATTTTATATTAGTTAATTAATATTTCAGAGAGTGTTGAAAGTTGTTAAAAGTGAGAGGACCAGGAACACTGATGACATGACATAGATGCTGTGCCAATAAACTCCTACCAGTATGGTGGCCTATCAGAACTACAGCAGTAAACATTCTAGCATGGATGGGAGAAGGGCTCACAAGGCCTTACCCTAATGAGAAGAGCTTCGGGCAGTTGACTTCTGAGAAAGAGAGTCAGGTTTTCAGGGTTGAGCTCCCTGATACGTTAAGCATGTCCAAGTAGGCAGGCCTACATCAACACTAACTGGCATATTATATATAAATTATATGTGTCAATATTATTTACAGAAAAAGGACATGTTGGGAGGACTTAGGAGGAGTTAGAGAAAGAGGGAGAAGGAGGATGGTGAAAATATATTGTGCTCATGTGTGAAATTCTAAAACAATTATTGGTAGTAAGAATAGACCTTAATAAGTAAAATTAGTATTGGGAGGAAAGAATAGATTAGCATAAACAAAGTTGTTTATTGACAATGTAATCAAAAGAAACTTAAAGCATCAGTCTCTAACATCAACCAAAGCAAATTCAATGAACATTTGTGCATCAGCAAGACATCTTCTCCCCCATTTTCCCCAAGGTCTTAGTTTCTCCAGGGCATAAACAAATTATCTCTCAAACAAGCAGCTTGGTATTAATTATATGGTCCTAAAGGGAGTCACACTATTGGCTCTCCTCTAGAACTCTCTGGAGCTTACACATTTTTCTTTTGCTACTAACTTTTACGTATACATCTGTATTTACAGATATAAATTAGTGAAGTCCATGAACTATATCATATTAAATAGATGAGCTTATAATCCATCCTATCTACTTCAGAAAAAAAGACCTGTGATGGTCATGCTCAGTGTCCTAATATAATCTTGGCTGTGCTAAGAAAACTCGGCCATCTTGAAAGCAAACATGAGGCACTGTCCTTTATTTAAACTATCATATGCTTTATTTACTTTTTTAAATTTGTGTATATTCATACAATGTGTTTTGGTCAAATTCACCCTCACTCCCCTTCTCCAACTCCCCTTCCACACCTTCCCAATTTCAAATCTTCTTTTTCCCTCTATATTGAAAATAACCTACTGGGTTCATTTGTAGATCTCTCTTTTAAATGTCCCAGCAACCTAGAACTGCTGCCTTTGGAAGATGACATGATCCACCTACACACTTGACACTAACCTTACTTAAACTGGACATATATCACTTTGCTTCTGTAGTTCCAATATTGACCAAATAGATAAAACTTGCAACTTTGTATCATGTAAGATACATCAAAACACAGAATCATTATAGAAGTTGAGGTTAAAAGTCATTAATATCTTACTTAATCTGTTAATTCCTTTTTATAACCTAGGTCTTCTAACTTGTTAATTGTAACAGTTAATCAAACATTTCAACATTCATTTTATCTTTCCTTGCCACAAAACAAAGCAAAACCAAGCATCAGTAACAACGGTAAAAAAACAAAACAAACAAAAATGCTGACGTCAAACTAAATGTTAGTTGATTCTAGGATCTCTGTGCATTTTGCAGAAGGAAAATCAAGGCGTGTTACAGTTGAGCAAATCCCTAATTCTGAAGTGATATCAGTTGTTAAGTATGCAGATTGATTCTTTGAGTAACTTTAAGGTGAATAGGAAGCATTTGGGGATCCCCAAAGGCTACTCCTCAATTATCAACAATCGGAATATGTTCACAGGAGGTCTGTCACCATCTGTGAACAGAAACCACCACTTGAACATACAGAGGTCATTGTGTAGTACTAAATAATCCTATATTTTAATGTGCAGGATAGAGGTAGCTTAAATTATCCATCTTAAATGGTATTTGTGAGCCTTTGAGACTACTTAGTTTACCAAAGGAAACAACTCGTGGCCTTTATATTAAAAAGAGAATTGAAACATGCTTTTTTTCAAAGACACTTCTAACTTCATTCTGTAGAAAACAAAGATGCACTTGAAATCATAAAGGCACCTCCCCTTCCAACACTCAGGGATATCTCCCATTAAATTTTCATTTCTCCTATCATCCCTTTCCTTTCAAAATGGCTACTGAGTCTCATTATAAAAAACTATTAGCACACGCAGGGACAGGTGCTCAAACTTTCTGGGGTAAGGAGTGTTCCTTTAAAAACTATGAAATGCAAAGTTCTTTTTGTGCTCTAACTAAGGCTGACTAAAGAAACTTAGAATGAAGCAGCAAAAACAATTATTTTAACCAGCTTTTTAGATGATTTAGTGTGAACTTTTCTAATTATGATAATAAGTTATCTGTCCACAGGCATTGGTGTCTACCATTTTTTGAGGCATTATTATGTCCTCAATCTGAGATGCTCGGGATATGTCTGCTGCTACATTTGATGGATCTTCTTTACATGAAGACACACAATTTCCTCAGTAAAGTCTTTTATTCCTTTGTTAGCCAATCCCGCTTTGTTTCCAAAAGAATTTTCTTTACTGATAGAACATTGCAAATGTCTTTCCAACCTTTGATCCTGACTGTGTTTATTGGCTTGGCATCGAGCCAGTATTCAGGAGGACCCTTACATTTAACCACAATAGGAAGGTTATCTGCTCTGGAAAGAGAAAGATGGTCACAAATCGAGGTTGGGAAGATGTGGCTATGGATATGAACACTGAAACACTTTACATGAGGTTGGGAAGGTGTGGCTATGGATATGATCACTGAAACCACTTTACATGAGGTAGAATAAGTACATTTACATTTATTAGATGGAAAAGGAAAACATTTTGTTTTTCAAAAATTATACAAGCCATGACAATCACTGCAACTCACATCAAGGGGAAATCGCCAGAAGATTCCTAGTGAAAATTAGGAAGTAATACATTACTGTTTCTGAGACTCTGTAACCAGGCCTGGAACTCACCAAATAGCCCAGACATCCTTAAACCCCTAGCGGTTATCCTGCCTCTGCTATACGTTTTTTTCTGATCATTTTGAATTCCAAACAAAATTGCCATCCAGCATCATTGCAGAAAGTTTTCTTTAGTTAACTTCAAAATTATCCACTGATCTTGATTTAGATATCTCATATCTTTGGAATTTTCTTTTTTCCAATTCCCCAAGTCTTAAGAAACAGTCTGGAAAGCCCACAATCACAGCACCAAGTCATAGGAAGAACCGATTACCAAAACTATTTCCACGTTATATTGGACTGATTGATTGCTTTAATAAAGATATCTGAATTTCAGGACATGGTTTGCATTTGGCAAGGCAACTGCTAAACTAAAAGTACCCTCTGCAATGAGTTAGGCAGCGAACTCCTGAAGTTTTCTGTAAGTTCTGATGACATCATTGCTTTTGAATGACACATTTAAAACCAGGTCAAGTAAAATGGGCAGAGGCTACAGATGCCTTTTGTATTTGAAGACATAGTCATTTATTTTATTCTTCTTAGGAAATTCCTGACACTTAACTCCTATTTAATTTACATTCTGTTTCATTTGTGTTTGTTGTTTCCTTTGTCCTTAGCACCTGTCCTTGAGAATAATAATAGTGATAATAATAATGATAATGATAATAATAATAATTAATAATAATCTGCTACAGATCTGGAAATAGGAAATGTGCATGACATCTGGGAACTGGAAAACATGGATTTAAGAATCCAGACTATGCTTTTTTTTTCTTTCATTTGTCTTTTAGACAATATCACCCCTACAGTCCAGGCTAAGCTTGACCTCAGGAACATCGAGCAACAGCCTCCCAAGTGCTGGCAGGTTTGGAGCATGCTCTGCCTCCTTGATCTCTACTGTGTCTCCATTCATGACCATACCCACAATAATTTCATGCAGCACTGCTGACTCTGCTCAGTCTCTTTTTAAAACCCTTTGAAATAACTCCTTAGAGTCTGATTTTGCAAGCGGTTTAACCTTATAGGAATGGCTGTGAATTCCACCCCAAAGTAAAACCTGAATGCAATACTGTGAATATTATAGGCTGTGCTCAGTTTTAAACAACACTTTCTTAAACATAAACAAGCAGGCATCTAAATCAAAATCTCATACAGAAGGCGCAAGGCATGGAGAACAGTAGATCCCCAAGCACTAACTCCATGTGCAGTAGATGTGCGAGCTTTCTTAGCCCAGGACGATGTGCTGTTTTGTAAAGAAAGTTATTTCCCAGCCCTCCAGCTGTACTCAATTAACATCAACAGTTCCAAAATCGGACAGGAATGGTATGTGCAAGCAACTCAGGACCTCCTGGTTCTCCCTCAAGGATCACAAAGGAGATTCTGTAGAGTTCAGCAAACGAGGCAGAAGTTTTACATCTATCAAGCAGCAAATATGTCTATAGATTTTCAGTTCGTTGCCTCATTCAGAAAATAGAAGCTAAGATTTATTAGCTCCTTAGTCACACACGGAATGATTGGGCCCGCTGTACACACAGAGCTGGGAGCTGCTCTTGTGTTCACGCTCTATCCTGTTGTACAAACAGCACGGAGCTGGCTGTGTGGGTTCTCTTATTCTGTCAAATCAAACTCAGCTTACCTCGACTTCCTTGGTCTTCTCTTTGTTTCGGCCCACTGAGCTTCTCCCATTGCTGGCTGTCTCCCGGGCAGGGATTACAGAAATCTGGTGGAGGGGCATATTGGCAGGGCTGCAGGTGGCCAAACCCTGATTGGACGCCTTATGGCTTCACATGCCCTGAGAAGCTCACCTGCAGAACTGTTCATATCCTTGCTTTGCCAAACTTGGATCTAAATAAAAAGGAGGAAAATCGTGTTGGAGACACTGTACAGCAGTGGCCAAGCACACTGAAAGGAAATTTTTTAAAATATGTAGGGGATAACCCAAGGAGCATCACATTTCTCAGAAGGACGATTCACTGCAAGTCATAACTGCACTGCTTTGCCACTCATGCACCCCTCCCCTAAGAGCATCATGGGAGACAATCCAATTTCTACGGTACCTAATAACTGTCATGGAAACCAAGGAAACCCCGGTCTCATGGGCCCTTATTAACAACTGCTCCTTTTAATGGCACAGACTCCCACATGTGCAGCGATTGACACAGGCTTTTGTTTCTGCCCTGATCCCCAGGAGTCTGCGGAACACCCAGACATGCATCTTGCTGACAAGCTAAGTAAGCAGAAGGCTGAGAAGCTTAGTGTCCTATTTGGATACAAATCGCATCCTTGAAAGCCTACGCTGGCTGCCTTGTCATGACTGTCCTTCAGCGGCTACAGTAATCTGCTTAGGTCAAAGGAGCTGCTTGTAGTAGAGAGCATTACATGAGCTGTAAAGAGAAAAATGGGCGGGGGGAAAGAAGGGAAGGGATGAGAAGAAAGAAGGGGAAAAAAGGAAAAGAAGAAGGGAGTAGAAAGAGAGGGAAAGAAGAAAAGAAGAGAGAGAAATGAAGAAGAAGGAGAAAGGGGAGAGGGAAAGGAGGAAGAAAGAGAGTGGGGTTAGGAAAATGAAGAAGGGGAACTAAGGAGAGAGTGGGAGAAGAGGGAAGAAGGGGAGGAGGAGGAGGAGGAGGAGGAGGAGGAGGAGGAAGAGGAGGAGGAGGAGGAGGAAATGGGCTGAGGGAGACTGGTTGGACAGGAACAAGACCTAGGAAGAGAGGGACCAAAGCAGGAGCAGAGAGGGTGAAATGAGGAATGAGGAAAGAGGGAAGTGTGGCATCTCCCTAGCCAACACCATGAGTGGGAGAGCCGCACCCTGATTGATTAAGCACAGACCCACCCCAGGGTGCTCAGTTCTGCTTGTGGTAACTTCTGTGCTCTCTGGAAAACATTGGTTTGGTTCGTATTTAAACCTTCTCATTCCTGCTAAGGATTCCAGTGTCCTCTTAGGAAGATAAAATGATTTGGGGAAACTGAAGCAGAATTTCTGTATTTCTACTCTTCAAATTCCAGGGGGGGAAAAACCATTTTGAAAACAATTCATGTGAGATCTTCACAGGTGGTCACTGAAACCCATATCCAGCTATCTATGTTATTTTATATCAACAATGCCATTTCCAATAAGATGCTACACTTTCTTTAGACTCAGGGCCGAGATAAAGTATATCAGAGATAGCTACTGTCAATGACAATAGTATAAACGTTACTCATGAAAAGACTGTCAAAATAAAGACTTGTTTTAATCTAAACATCTGCATTGAAATAAATGCTTCCATGTATCTTCAAATTTGGACCAAGTATGCATTCCTCTTATCCAAGCTAATCACCTTCATGTGGTTCACTCTCCTGCTCTCCATCTGGTCCATCTGAAGAGACTTTAAAAAGCACAGTTAACCTGAGGCAAGCTGGTGTGGTTTGGGGTTCATTGTGAGCATCTGAATGAACCTTTTGTAAAACAGTCATGACTCCTACACAGCGGATCTTTAGAATCACCTAGCCCAGCACCCGAGCAGTCTTAGTGCAGTAGAAGCACACATGGAGATTGACCTGTTGCTGTAGAATCCTTTCTGAAAGTAGAATCAGGCTGCACTAAAGGTTGAGTGATCATCAGTCTTGGCTTGCAAAGAATGCAGGGACTTGCATGAAGGGACCGGGTAAGGCTTGTCTCTTCCATTCTTGTTACTCAGTGGGCAAAGGAGGACAGAGCTCAAGGCCTGCTTGGTATGAGCATGAAACTGTCTTAAAAATAATCCATATGAAGCTAAATTGATGTTGGTTAGGCATGCTGTGGCCGGTAACTGTGAAGGAGACACATCCTTACTTAAAAGCATTTGTTAATCCCTTCATCCAGGACTGTCTTCATTAAGAGGAGGCTGGCAGTGGAAGACCATAAATCTAATAGTCTGTGACAAATACAAAATGTAAATTATAAACTTCTTTGGGAACGTTTTATTGCCGGTGTTTAATCCACAGAAGTCTCTGGAAACAGCCAAGACAATTTTCCAGATAAAGTTAGAATTCAGTACTTTTCTCTAAAATATTCATTAAAGTTCCAGGAAAGGAGATTTCTAGCTTGAATTAACAAACGTGCCTGTCTTAATCCTGCACCTCATTATGCATGGAGAATGATCCTTTGTTTACTGTGAGATTTTTTTTTAAAACTAAGATTTAAAATTGAAGTTAATTTGACTCATAAGGTTGAGTTACTTCAATTTGCTGTCTTTTATCCTGAAATTAGGATTACAAATCAAATTTCAGGGAAAACATTTATTTCTTAGAAAATTTTGCACACTAGACCAGAGAGTGTCTGTTGAATCTTTTTAATCAACTATTGAGAGTTAAGATAAATTAATAAACAATCCAAATTTATATTAAGAATTGTGATAAACTGAGATAAAGTTTTGCGATTGTTATTGGGGCAGTGTTTCAACACTATTTGAATATTTGTTTGTCTTGGAACACTGGTACAGCCATCAGTTGTGTCGGTGGTGTGTGTTCTTCTAGGCTGTTCCTCAGGCAGCTCCTGAGAAGCTTTCCAGCCAGAGTATGAAGTCTCTGGGGCAAACATTGCACGTAACAATCGAAAGCTCAGGGACTTCTGGGAATTGCAGCTCTCCTATGGGAGTCTGGGCAGATTACAGTCATTAACCCTATGGAGTAGAGGAGGAGCCCTACATTCAACAGCTGTGTACTGACAATAAGCAGACAATGGCCACACTATCAAAGAGGAGCCTTTCAGCAGACAGTTATCCTCACAATACCACACAATCAGATTTATAAATGGAACTCTGGAAACTTTGGACTATAATTATTGATGAGGCTGAGATGAAACTTCACTGTTGCCTGGACCCAGTTCCATATGAACATGGGAATGTCTGTGTTGCCTCTCTGTTCTGACTACCAGTCCTGGGGTTTTGGCCACCACTGCATTGCTTACCTCTGCCTCCTGATTCCAGTGCTGTAGGTACTGACTCTAACACTCACGACTGCAGCTTCCCCAAGACTTCTGCTTTGCTGCTGTTCTCAGTAATGACTTTTAAAAAACAAACAGAGCAAGCACAACATCTGATCCTCTACCCTGAAACACATCTCAGTCTTCACGGAATCAATACATGAGTGTGGAAAGCTAACAGGCTGGTCTTGATGGCAATTACGCAAGAAAGGAGCTATCAGGCAAAGACAGGCAAGCAAGAAAACACACTGACTGATAGACTGATAGACAGTTCAGTCCAATAAACATTGACTGAGCATCGCCTAGGGTTTTTCACCATACTGGGAGGAGGAAATGCGTGGAAATCGTAAAAACCATTTCCATGTCCAAGGAATTTAGTGTGCCTGTAGGAAGATGAGTAAATCAATTTTCTAAAATGGCAGCCTACAACTAATAAGGTGTTTAAATTTGTGAAACGCTGAGAGTAAATGCCAGAGAAAACTTCAGTAACAGGAAGTCACAAGACTCAAAGAACTGGGCTTGGGTAAGACAAGACATTATTTGAAATACCACAGAGTAGGCATTTGTCCGTGTTTGCTTCTCTGCTGCCGTAGCGGAACACTGACCAGAAGCAACTGGGGGAGTACAGGGCTTATTTCAGCTTACAGGTTACAGTCCATTATCAGGGCAAACCAGGGAAGGAACTCACACAGGAATCCAAACCGGGAGGCAGAACTGGCCTAGAGACCACGGACGGAATCTGCTTGCTACCTTGCTTTCCATGACTTCTTCAGAGTACCTTCTTATACAGCCAATACCTCCTGACAAGTGATGGGAACCAAGGGCTTCCCACAGCAATTAAAGCATAAAAATGCACTAAGAGAGGGGCTGGACCACGGAGCGCAGGAGCTTCTTTGTTGGTTTCAGTTTTGTTTTGCTTTTCTGGTTCAAAACAACCTCCTAATATGTCAAAAGTTCTACCAAGCAGATCACAAGCTTCTGCAGCTATGATAAATGCAGGGACGACACATCTCAAGCTGGTAGTAGAACTTACATGCCAATGTGATGTTGGTTTTATAGGCGTTCAAAAATCTAAGAGTTCCTGAGCTATAGAGTCTCAAACCAAGCTTCCACGGGTGCTGAGGAAGCCAAGCACTATGTAAAATGGCCAAGGATATGGCAACTGCTCAGCCAACTCAACTGGAAATCTCAGCAGTCCCAATATGGTTCTTAAGGCCTGAAGAATACCTGGAGAGATACTGGTGTTCAGTTTATATTTGAATCTTAGTGAAGCAGGTCTTAATATCAGTGAAGGAATTCAGCAACCCCAGAAGAAATAAATAAACTTGTTGGCAAGAATGGAGCAAACACAACTCCTGCACCTAAGTCTCAGCAAACATCATGGGAAAATTTTAAGAGCCAGAGGAGTCTGCTGTATGATTTGTCTTCTAGAAATGAAATGAAACTATACCTATGATATCTGAACTCTATGGCTACCAAACCAAGACCTGAACAAGCAGAGTAGGTGCCTGATAACTAAAGGCTGTGGAGAGAGAAAGAATTAGTCTCTCCCAGTGATGAGCCTCTGGGAGAGATTGGTACAGTAGTCAGTCCTGAAATCACACCAAAGCACACTACCCAGACTCAGGCTGTATTTAAAGAGTTATGTGTGTGTGCGTGTGTGTGTGTGTGTGTGTGTGCGTGCACGCGTGTGTGTGTGTGTGTGTGTGTGTGTATACAGCAATACTAACTAAAGAAAAGTCATCAGTTTGAGCGGTGGCATGAGAGAGATTGGAGTGGGAAAATGGTAAGTAAGGAGTTATGTAATTATATTGTAATTCAAAGGAATTTTTAAAAACCCTTTATGATTTAGTTACAAAAAAAAGGAACAAGGAGGAGGAGGCAGAGGAAGAATAGCAGCAAGGTTTCTTTCTTCTGGGTTCTTTATTTCTGTGTTAATAGCCACATTTAGGGTGCGTCTTCCCACCTCAAATAATCGGATTAAGAAAACCTGTCAGAGAAAAGCCAGCAGTTTGCATTTCAGTGGCTTCTAGACTCAGTCAAGTTGCCATCACACATGGCACTGTGAATTTTCCCTCGAGTCTTCTGAAGAGAGAGTTTTGGCCACTTAGTGGAGTGTGGGAGCACTGCTGAACAAGAAAATCAGTTGCCACCTGCAGTCTCTGATTCAGTGGGACTGTAATTGAGTTGACATTTCCTCGCAAATCGGTAAGTAGAGCTAAAGTAGTGACTGCGTATTTCTTCTGTGAAAATGTTTCTGTATTTTAAGAAAAGGACAACAGAAGCCAACTGAGAAAGAGCATCATCTGAGAATTATTTCTTCCATTTCAGCTACTAACATTCAATTTCATGTCTCTCCCACTTAGATCTCTGAGATGCTAGTTTCTCTGAAACATGCAGCCCAGACACTTTGCCTGCTCTGTATTCCAAATGGTAGCACAGGCATCTAGATGGTGGAGGAGGCAAATACTTTTCTGAGAAAGACTTTTCTCCCTGCGGTTTTGCTGGTGGAGACTTTCCTTAGAGACAAAGCAGGTCTTGGACCCTCTTTTTCTGTAGCTTTAGCTCCTCTGGCTGGAGGGGCATCACTGGATTGTCTTGTTGCATTAACTAGGTAGAACCTGTCCTGCTGTCACCAGTCTTGGAGGGTTTCATCATCTAATACGTTTCCCAGATACCATCATTCATTCATATCCTAGACTCCATGAGCTTTTGTACGTGGGTCCTCCCTTGACACTTTCAACTTAAAACTTATGAATAGCAAAAATTCAATATTAATCATATGACTTTTTCTTTTCTTGACTATGCTTTATACATCATATAAAAAACTGTTCCCAATACAAAATGAAACAATCAAAATCAAGATTTCTTTCCATGTTTGCTTACAGCATTTTAGTTTCACAAATTATGTTTAAGAATCTGATCTCTTTTGAGTTAGGTTTCTGTAAGTTATGATGTGATATAAAGGTTAATTTAATGAGCTATGTATATGCAATTCTAGCATCATTTGTTTTAATGAAAAACATAATAAAAACAATTATTTTTCACAGTGAAAATGCCTTAGAGTTATTCCAATTGTTCTCTCCAATCCTTGATATTATTTTGTTATGTATTTTGCTTTCCATATGTTATTTAAAAATCAGCATATTGTCCCCCCTCCCCATGCTCCCAATTTTCTCAGGAGATCTTATAAATTTCCCCTTCCCAGGGGAATCCATGTATGTCTCTCTTAGGGTTCTCCTTATTACCTAGCTTTGCTGAGGTCATGGACTATAGATTGGGTATCCTTTGCTTTACATCTAATATCTACTTATGAGTGAGTATATTCCATGTTTGTCTTTCTGGGTCTGGGTTACCCACTCAGGATGTTTTTTTTCTAGTTCCATCCATTTGTCTGCAAATTTCAAGATGTCATTGGTTTTTTTTACAGCTGAGTGGAACTCTATTGTCCAAATGTACCACATTTTCTTTATTCATTCTTTGGAAGAGGGGCATGTAGGTTGTTTCCAGGTTCTGGCTATGACAAACAATGCTGCTACAAACAAAAGTCCTCGTAGTTATGAGTGTGCATACTGTGGGTATATGTTCAATAATGGTACTGCTGGGTCTTGAGGTAGGTTAATTTCCAAATTTCTGAGAAACCACCTTACTGATTTCCAAAGTAGCTGTACAAAATTGCACTCCCATGAACAAAGGTGGAGTGTTCCCCTTACTCCACATCCTCTCCAACATATGCTATCATTGTTGTTTTTATCTTAGCTATTCTGAGAGGTGTAGTATGATATCTCAGAGTTGTTTTGATTTGTATTTCCCTAATGGCTAAGGATGTTGAGTAATTTCCTAAGTGTATTTTGAGCATTTGAGATTCTTATGTTGAGAATTCTCTATTTAGATCTGTACTCCATTTTTAATTGGATAATAGTTTGATGTCTAATTTCTTGAGTTCTGTACACATTTTGGAAACCAGTTCTCTGTCTTGTGTGGGTTTTGTGAAGATCTTTTCCCATTCAGTAGTCTGTTGTTTTGTCTTATTGACTATTTCCTCTGCCTTTCAGAAGCTCTTAAGTTTCAGGAGTTCTTTTGTAGTTATTATTGCTCTCAGTGTCTGTGCAACTGGTTTTATATTATTTCCCCACTTTCTCTTCTATGAAATCCAGTGTGGTTGGTTTATGTACAGGTTTTTCCTGCCAGAAACCTAGCAGTACTGTGTCTCAAGGCCACCATTTCCCTTAGAAATCCAGTGGCCACACAGGACTGATTTAATGTGATTGAAGTGGACTTTCCTAGTCCAGCCAGCGACTCTTCCAGGGGTGGGCTCATCTTGCACTGTGGGACAGAATCTACTCTTTGTTCCAGAGTGTTATTGGGCTACTGGTATAATGTGTCTTTGGTTGTGAGTTACTGAACACAATAAGCTTTAAACAATTTCTTTTTCCATTGAACATGATAAGTGATAATAGTTGTTTAAATATAATACTCAAGGCAATTCTCAGCTCACTCAAAAATCTGTAGATATTAGCCATCAATCTCCTACAAAAATACATCACATGTTTCTAATACCATTTTTAAAATCTAGATTTCTTTTAAATTATTTACTTGATGCCACTTCTTATAAATTACGTTTATACATACTATTTCTTTAATAAAACAATTTATGAAAACATCTTTTTCTTTAAGGGCTTCTATATTTCATAATGTTTGACAAGTAAAAAATATAGTAGTTGGCAACACAAATACACATAAAAGAGAAACACAATTATGTGATAGCTTTCTAAATGCATTACAGAACAAACATGTGTGCTTGTGCTTCTTCTGATGATGTCCTCAATTATTTTAATCACTGCACACAAATATCTCCATTTCGAAAATAAAGTTAGGTTAATATGAGAATGTAACAAGTATTGGAAGCCATAAAAAAGTATGTTATTTTCTGGACAAAAACAAGAATTCTACCTGCTTTAAAAATTTAAAACAAGAGTTTATGTATTTTTCTATTTTCTTTTAAACTTTAAAGTGAAGCAAGTCCATCTGAAGAGCTGTGAGTCCCACCCATATGTGATGTGCAGGCCACTACTATGGCCTGAAGCTCATCATGCCATGCTGGTCCTTGTGCCCCACAGGTGTCAGGGCTGAGTAGAACTTCTGGTTGCCTCCTTCCTTTGGAAGCTTGCAAGCTGCCTTCTGGTACCAAATTGAGTAGATAAAAAAAGTAAACAAGAAAACCCCAAAAAATGAAGCAAAAGACTTTTTAGTTTTTCATTTGGGAAGAAACTTAAAGCTATCTGCTAAGGAAGAAGCAATGCTGCTCTTCCCCTCGGATAGCGCAGTCATCTGCCCTTCACTTGTTCATCTTCCTTTAAGATCAAACTTGCTGTTTGTTGAAACACTTCTTGTGAGGGATTCTCCCCAATGCACAGGAAGTAATGTAACACCCGGTGACATATGTGAGTGTCACCCTTTTTAATTACACTGAAGCAACTCCATCTTGTGTTTACTGCGTTGCAGAATACTATTAGGGCCTGCCTGATATGCAGGGAAGCATGAGAAAGCAGCATTGCAAGGGAGTTAAGATTGATAGAGCGGGCTCTATGTGGTGATTAGGGAAATAAACTATGTCTCCTAACCTGTGCAGTGCAGATAACAACTGCGCTGTAATTTTCAGCATGAGTGAAGCGGTATGGTGGAGTGACAGAAATTTCCCTGAGAATGTGAGATTACAATGGAGGGCTGAAAGGATGAGAGAAGATGGCAGTGCTTAGAAGAAAATGAGTTGATAAAAAAAATGTGAAGACCTGCATTTTATAAACTATTCTTTGGTTTATCAAAAAAAAAAAAACCAAAAAAAAAAATAACAAAACCCACCAGAACAAGAGGTGATAAAATTAACCCCTGCCATGGTGGATTTGTTTTTATTTTTTTAAATCATATATAAACACAAGAAATTGTAACATTGTACACATCAGTTTCAAAAAAGAACTTTGGAAGGTCTCTAGGGTTGGGAACTGGTTCACTGCACAAAACGCTTGCCATGCAGGTGTGAGGACAGAAGATCAGAGCCCACTGTACCTGTGTGGAATCCAGGCAGGTCTGGGGGCTGTCGGCAATCCCAGCATTTGGGAGGTGAGATTTCCCAGTGTAAGCTGACTCCCTAGAGGAGCCTGCCACAGTGCATCTGCTCCAGTGAGAAATGACTTCTCAATAAGTAAGGTGGAAAAGAAGAAGACTTCTATGTCAACCTGAGGCCTCCACATGCATGTTCATACAGGCGTGCCCACACATATGCATACATGCATACAGCCACATCAATATCACACATGCATACACCTGTAAAATTTTTAAAATACCAAGTACTGTAGAAAACATTTTGAATTTAAAATACATATGGTGTATAGATAATGATAAAATATTTCTCCAGGACTATAAAATTCTAACATTTTGAGGGTTTTTTGTTTATTTGTTTGTTGGGGGTGTTTAAGGATATCTCAGCTATCATATAGAAAGTTATCAAAACAAAACTATGAAAAGGAGTATCAATAAGCTCTTGCTGATCTCTGTAGATGTTATGATTCTATTATTTTAGTTACCTTCCACAAAGTTCTGAGAAATAGGCAATAAAATAACAGTCTCCATAAAGAAACTGTGATGAATAAATTTAATAGTAATTTTCTCACTTCAATGGATAACTATATATAATATACAAAATATACATATTTAATAATTATAGGAAATTTATTTTGTTTTTCTTTTTAAAATTATTACACAATCAAAACATTTCACCATTTTCTTCCTTCCTCCAAACCTTCTCATATACCCCTCACAATTCTCCTTAAAATATTTTCATTAATTACTATTGCATGTCTATATGGGTATAGAAATACAAATATATTTCTATATATAACCTGCTCAGCCCATTTAATGTTACTAGTATATATGGGAAGCATACAAGGACTCAACCCTACACAAAGAACTACATGAAACTAAGGAATTCTGAGAGTGGGAGAATTAATTTTCTCCAGGTGAGAGCACACCAATTAGTTACCCAATACCAAAATGGTCAGCCCTGAAACATACATACTGGTAACACGATGCAGAATGAGAAGGTTATAATTAGAACATATATATATATATATGTGTGTGTGTGTGTGTGTATGTATATATGCATATATATATATATATATATATATACATTCATGTAATCACAATGAAGAAAGAGGACATGCACTTGAAAGAAAACAAGGAAGGAACTCTGGAAGAGTTTTGAAGGAAGAAAAATAAGAAATTTTGTAGTTATAACTATAAACTAAAAAATAAAAGAAAAAGCGATGTTTGTTAGAATGGGTTAGGATAGAGTAAAAGTTTTCGTTTCAGTTGACATGGTGTACTGAGAGTTTAGAGTCTTAACCTCACCCAAGGATGATCCCTCTTAGGCTGGTTTCAAACAAACAGACAGATACTATTAGATGTCGACACTTTCTATACCGCAGTTGGAAAGGAGAGTTGAGGCTGAAGCAAGTATCGAGTAGGAATGCATCTGTGCTCTATAATATAAGACAGAAATTACTATCATAGCTGAATTGGAAAGATAAAGATAGAATCGCACAGAGTGATGGAAATACTGCATGTGGATGTCAAATGGGGGTTTCACTTATTACACAAATCCGAAGTCTGCAAGAATGAAAATGTAAACATTTCTGCTTTATTACATTTTTAACTACTGCTTGAAAAGGAAAGGGACACACGTAGATGTACATTTATATTTTGTCAGTCTCAACAAGTGATGTGATTCCAGGCAAGCCATGAAAAATGTTCAGTAAATGGCTGACAAATGGATGAAGAAAATGCTCAGCTTCTGTGATTAGGAAATAGGAATTAAAACCACAGTGTGCTGTCCCTGCATGATTAGCAGGAAAATTACAGTTTAAGTGAGTATTTTTGAAACTATTGAAAAAGGGAGGCATTTCTTTCATTACTAGGAAAGTGTAGTTTGGGAAATATTTCAACACTGTCTAGTAGTGAATATATGCATTCCAAAAGACCAATAACTTCACTTAACAGTGAAAGGTGACATCTCTGACCACAGGGTTAGCACAGGAGTTCATGGCATATAATTAGATTACTGATCTACAATTTCCTGATTTATTTAATACAATGCAGAATTGCAAAGCATAACTTTTAAGATTTGAGTAAAGGATGGATGATATATTTGGCTGGGATGGTGAGGATCACAGGTCGACCAGGGAACACTTTTTGAATTTGCGGTGCTGATTTGGCATTCAGGCAGAGATGCACAGTGAGCTATTCTTGTGCAGCTGGCTGAGCTATGGTTGGTAATTTCATGTTGCTACACAGATGATTTTACACTTATACTGCTAGCTTGGTCTATTGAGGAAGCAAATGTAATTAAAAACAATGGAAGAGAAACCAATGCCTGATTATAATTACAGTAAACCCTAAAATGTGACTGCACTAGGAAAATGAAGAAACAAATTGATAGGAGAATATCCCACGCAATTTCCAACTGCCTTGGAGCTCTTTCCTAATACAAATACATACAGATCCCTTTGCTCAACCCTCCTTATGCTGGTCACCTCTCTTACACCCTCTAGCCTAATAAATGTTTTCCTCAAGCTCCCTCATTCATCAGTCTCCCGCCTGCTTTCCAGGAAACACCCAAAGTTTTCTGAGCTGATTGTTTGCAAGTTCTTGCCAGTTTCTACTTTAAAACAGATAGTAGTAGTTATATGAGTACTTAATGAGTACTCTTATACGTAGCACTTATATGAGTTTCCACCACAGAAAAAAATCTCTATAATTTGTGAGCTTTCCCACATATTTATATAACGATACAATGAACAAATACAATAGACAACAATATTTTGACCAGAAAACCAGGATGTAAGACCATTGCTTTCTTGAGATTAAAATGCTTAAACTTTATGGTATTATTTTGTCTGAATGAAGTCATATAAAGCTGTAACTGAAAATTTACGAAAGAAACCCCTTGTTTTCATGTGTATGTAAGTGTATGTATGTGTGTATATGCATGTGTTCAAATGTGTGTAAGTGCACTTGTGAGTGAATGTAGCTATGCATATAAGAATACATGCATGAGAAGTCTGAAGCTAATGGGAGATTCCACTCCTTCTCTTGGCCTGTTCGTAAATGTGTGCTCTCTCAGTTGAACACAGAGCCCAGTGATATTGCTGGTGGATAACTTACTCAGGGGATGCTCTGTCTCTTGTTTCCCAGCTCTGGAATTATAGATCAGCTTCCAGGCTCACTGGCATTTACATGGGTTCTAGGGATCCAGTGTCTCTGGTCTTCAAGCTTGCTGCTTACATAGCAAGGATTTGCTTCAAGTGCAAATCCATCTCCTCACTCTCGTAATGTGAAATTATATTACCAAAAGAGTCTGCAGTTCAAACACATGGTATGAGAAGCAGTAACCCGTCCATTCCTTGCTTTGATTTTATATTTTTTCAATTTTGATTTTATTTGTTATTCTTCCATTATAATAAGCACAACAGGTTCATTCTTTTGTCTGGAAGGGGAAACACAGGGTAAAGAAGCTACATGGAGGGAAGTGCTTACAAAACTAAGCATACGTCTTGAATAGGAATAGATGGACAAAGAATTCTTTTTTATTGTTTTACACAAAGGCACCAATCTGGGATGGGCAGGATTTGAGATATGTAGGCAGAATGTGTAGCAATTAAGGTCTCATTGGGAAGAGGGTGCTATATTCAGAATTCAGTTGCAGATGACTCATTGACCGGGCTATCATTAATAAAATGGGCAATATGCAGAAAACCTATAAAGGATAGAGAAACATCCATGGGACTAGAAACAATGGGAATTCATTACTTCTTAGCATAAAGGAGTAAAATGAAGTTCATGGATTGCAAAGCTGCTCTGAAAGGGTTGCACTTAGAAGCTGAACAGTGCAGCACTAGGGTAGAATAAATACCTAATACCTAGTCATTGTCCTCTCACACCTTCAGCTCTGGAAGCAATGGTTCATTGCTGAATTCTTTCATTAGCCACAGGGGCAAGGGGGATGGAATAAGGCAGTGTGGCAATTCCCAGTCCTGAATAAGCATCTCAGCTCTGTTCTAGGCCTGTGTAACTGATTGTGAAACTTACAAGTGACAATTCATCAATCCATCATATTTATAATAATTGCTATGAACAGAGATTATGAAAAATTACTTATACTGCCAAGTTATGATACCATCAATAATTTATATAATTGATGATAAATAAAATGAAGGGATAATAAAAAGGATAACAGGAAAATGTAAAGCTGGCAGAAAGTAAATACTGAAAAGAACATTTAATTTAATGCATATTTTAACTAAGCAATGAATATCAATTACTGAAAGGTGGCAATGGAGACGTGTAATATGAGGGCCATTTGTAACCTGAGGGTCTATTTGTTGGGGTTTCTGTGCTGCCTGGTTCCCGCACTCATTATGTCCCAAAGAAAATTCACAGAGAGTTCTACATTAATGATAAACTGATTGGCCCACTAGCTCAGGCTTCTTATTAACCCTTACAACTTATATTAACCCATTATTCTTATCTATGTTAGCCACATAGCTCAGTACCTATTTTAGCGGGGCAGGTCACATCCTACTTCTTCAGTGTCTGGACAGGACTGCAGGGAGAGCTTCTTTCTTCCCAGAATACTACTGTTCTCCTTGCTCTGCCTCTACTTCCTCTCTGGTTGTCCCACCTATACTTCCTGCCTGGCTACTGACCAATCAGCATTTATTTAAAACATAATTGACAGAATGCAGAATTGTCCTGCACCATTTCCCCCCTCATTTTTTTTTAAAAGAAAACAAGAACATCCATAGTCCATTTTTTGGGAATGTGGGTATAGTATTCCAGGCTACTTCCTGCTGGTTGGGGGTGCTGATAATCTTATTGGGATGTAAAGACAATTTAGAGTTATGATCAAGTCCTGACTGGAGTATCCTGTGAAGCTTGACCATCTCAGGCACCATCTTGAACATGTTCTGGATGTAGAACTCAGACATCTGGGCCATCTGTTCCTACTGGAGATTTCTCAGGTGGTCTTCCTTGATCAAACCTGATTTTTTTTAACTCAGTCAGAAAGAATCCACAGCTTCTCATTTCCTGTGGAAACAAAAGCAAAATCTCTTCTCCAAAGTAACATACCTTTTGACTTCAATTTTGAAGTCAAGGTATTTTTGAAATAGCTATTTTGGATTAATTCAGCAGCATTTATAAGCAAATATCTCTAAGCAACTGTTGCTCCTTCAACAGCATTCAATATTCCCTGTGTATTTTTCTTCTTTACGTGGCTTTATTTTA
>JAQHUG010000216.1:2129589-2160365 GCA_028555095.1 Dicrostonyx torquatus | reverse complement strand
ATGTCTATTTAAATGCTCCAGAAAGATGAGGGATTCTTTGATGATTCTTTACAATGTATGAAGGACCATCTCATGAGGTTTCAGGTTAAACTGCCTGATAGTGCTCATAGTTGAGCACCATTTAGTCTATAGTGTTGTGCCATACAGGATTTGAAAGAGAACACCATGAGTCTAATGTTTCTCCTTCAGTGCTGCCATATCCGAACCCAGTAAAGGCCCTTGCAGTTTGTGGCAGTGCCTTGGAGGATGCTGGGAAAGGGTGGAACCAACAGGCAACAGTTCTCACGGATGGAAACTTTTCCAGGATCGTTGGTCTCACAACTTTCTAGTTTGTGTACAGAAAATTGTTTTGCTTTGTGCTTGACTAGAAGTACTTGGATTTCAGGTTTGTTTTTAGTCCCAGGCCACTTTAACTTTGAATAAAAAGAATCATTTCTGGCTGTGCTTAGTCCACAAAGAAGCACTTAAAGCAATGCTTCAGTGTGATTTCCAAGTGCTACCACCATTAAGTTGAAATAGTTTTATTTCAATCCACAAAGAAACAGTTCAAGACCCTCATGGGCCTTTTTTCTTTTATACATTCTCCTTTTGGTTTCATGTACGTTTTTTCCCATTTTGGTTTACACTCTGAAAGATGAAAATTATAATTAAGTATGCTTCTTTCACCATCCTTTTGTAACTTTGGACTCATTCCCTCAATATTTTAAACAAGCTGTTATTCAGGCTTTGTTGGGAAAAGGACACTCATGCCTCATTAGGTCATAAAGAGGTCATCTTGACTTGAAAGAGCTTTAGTTACTAGAACACTATTCGTTTTTAGTACCACGGGATATGAGCATTGTAAGTGACTTGAGTGTTTGACAATTTATTCCTCTGTTCAATGTGTTAGGGACTACATAAGTGGGAGGAATAAAAAATAAATAAACAAGAGGATACAAAATGTTATAGTAAGCTTGAAATCTGCGGTCTTACAAATAGACTTACAAGTTCTAATAAGACATATATTAGGCTGCTTCTGGTGGACCCCTTGACTATCAGTAAAGGCTACACTTACTGAGTTTTCTGTCCTCAACCTTGTTCATCAGGTACCAGATACATATTTATAATATGGATAAGTAACATAATCACATAAAGAGAGAGCAGTCATTGGAAAATGCACAATTATATTGAAGTTTTTGTTATTTAAAACACATCTATTATAAGACATGCAAAATTTGCATTATTTCCAAGAGACTCCAGAAGACATTGGAAGGTTGGATCATTGCTTGCATTCAAATTAGTCTATCCTTTTCTGTAATCAATCACACACCTCATCTTTATATCAACTACCCCCAAATAAATAACTTTTTTTATTTTGTGATATTTCCAAGTACCTACAAATATTTGTAGCAGGAAAAAAATGTGCAAATAGAGCACACAGAAATGCTTTGTTTTACATAGCTTTTGTGCATAGAAACTATATTAAACTAAAGCGCACTGGTTTCTATGCATATGTTCCAGGGTTTCAGCTACAAACTCTCACATCCCTCTACCAGTATCTAACACAGGGCTCTTCTGACCCCGTGTGCTTTGTCTCTTACAATAAGCACCTGCATCTCTTTGTGGGAAGGCTCTTCTCTAAAGCCTACTTAATCCATGTACAGCTGAAATAAAGGAAGGTTTCTGAGAATTTACTTCCTGAGAATGTCCCATAATCAATACAGACAGTGTGAAATTTACAGACAGCTTGGAGACACAGTAGCTCTGGGACCTGAGCAGGACTGCCTTGAGATGGGACTCTAGCTCAAGAGAGCTCCGGAAGTGAGTGCACATGAATGAGAACTTTTAGACTCTCATTTAGAATCTCAGGATTCTTCACATTCTGCCTTTCTTCTTCATGTCCCTCCTATCCATTATTGTAAAGACTTCCAAGGAATTGCTTTCAAATGGGGCATTTATGAAAGGTCTCCACAAAATTCAAACTTAAAAGACACTGTTGAGTACTTCTCACCTGGTCATTTAGAGCAGCAGTTTCGGTGGAAGAGCTGATACCCATGGCAGCTTCAGAGATTGTAATCCACTCTGGGATCCTTGCCCAGAAGTTAATTATGCATACCATCACCCAGTTAATTCTATCTGATTGTCCTAATAATTTACCCTTCAATTTGTATTTTTGTAGTGAAGTTTTATTTATTGTAGGATCAATACCCAAGGACTCATAGCCTCAGGGAAGGTATGATATTGAATTCTGCCATCTCCTAATTCCATTGGACAGGCCGATTCTCAGCCTCTCAGTCCCACACTGACACAGCAAACACTGTCCGGCTTCTACCAAGGAGAAGCTTGAGTGTGAACCTTAAAATACTTACAAGGAATTGCACAACTAAGATGCAAGTATCTCTGAGTTTCTGTACCCACGCCAACAATATAATATTGAATTGCAAAGAAAAGTATTTACCACAGTAGATCAAGAGAGTTTACAGAAGACAATGAAAAGGTTTCAGAGGTAGCTCCACCCTCAATATGGCATGACCATGATCATTTTCTTTTTAGTGATAACAAAGACTTCAACAGACTAAATGAAAAGTGTTACCCATACTCCTACCTCAAGGTGATGTACCACTTGGAGCAAACAATGAAATACACTCAAGTCATTGGTTCTCAGCCTTTTAGCAGACACTGCTAATCTTGACCCAACTTCCTTTTCCTCCTGTCACTTTTATCCAAGGAACCTGATTATTCTCCAAGTCATACTATTTGATGTGAATCAGAGATTTTTCCAGTCTCCTTCATGTTCGGCTATTGTAATAGAACTAGGCTCTATTCAATGACATGTTCATGAAAGTTGCTTAAGGTAACTCATGGGATGTTTTCCTTACTTATTGTTCATTCACCCTAGAAGGTCTGATCTCTTACATGAAGCAGCCATATTGGTTCATAAGTTAACAAAGTAGACACAGAAGGCTAGATCCCAAATATAGAAACCATATCTGACCAGGATTGCCTATAACCCAAAATTCCATTATCCAAGATAAAAATACAAACTTCTATATCATTAAAGTTTCATTTCCTATTATGTGTAAGCAAATTTAACTTTAGCTAGTAAAAAATGAAATAATTTTGATGAAAATTCTAAAATATAATCCATCTCTGAGGTCTATTCTGAAAAAATTCAGAGTGGTTAAAAAAAATCTTAGAATTTTGTTCCATTCTTTCATTAGAAAAGAAAGATATTAAAAAGCTAATTATTCATGCCTCTGGCTTTATTGAGACTGACAACTTTCAAAGCTGTAGAAAAGAATGGAGCACATGGCTGGCTCATCTCTGATTCAGAGATCCACAGATACAGAGACCAGTGAGTCACAATGATGCCTGTTGACCTTCTTTGTTCCCATAAACTGCAAATGCAGACACATTGCCAAAAGCTGCAGGTGACATCTATGCAGAGCAATAAGATTTTCTTTCCAGTTGAAGTTGGTTGGCACAGGAAAGTTTCTACTATCTGAAGATACCAAAGACTTTAACAGCTTGCAAAAATGGGCTCACAGAATAGAAACTGTTCAGTCATGTTTGGTGCACGCCCATAAGAACTGGTTCAACTGAAGGACAAGAGCATTTCATTTCTAATCAGCAGGACAAAAACAGCTGCCAGGTTCTCAGTGATTGCTTCAAAATATTAAAAGAAATGTTAGGGATTATAAGCTGTGACATATTACATACTACAGAGAAACAAATACGATTTACTTCCTCATACACAACCATGACATTTCCAGGAATTGTGGCTTCACTAAGGGCTTTCCAACATGTTTGGATTCTTTTTCTATTGATGTGATAAGCAGTTCTGTAGAGTGCTTCATACTAGGCCTTTTTATTGACATCAGCCCAAATTTTTCATGAAATTCTACCCTTTTCAAGTTGAGAGTTCTCATTAAAAATTCCACAGGATGGAGGCATTTTGTGAATGGGTAAATAAAACATATTTTTGAACTCTTTGGCATTGTGTAAAATTTTGGCAAAACATTATAGGCATCACAGCTTTGATATACCATCAAACTTAGCAATCAAATTAAAACTGAAAAACATATAAGCTTCGTTTGTTTCCAAATCAAAATTGAAGTGATATAAATAAACACAGATGTTCAAAGTTCTGAGAGTGGTTAATTTTTGTCAAGGACTATTGATGGGATTTTTTATAATTGTTATATGATATGAAAATCATGAATTTGAACTATTCAATAATTTACAATATTCTGTAGCAATTTGATTCAATGTTTTAGAATAAAGCTATTGTTCCTAGAACTGGAATTTATTTTGACATATTTCCACTGAAATATTTCAAATGGGAAAAATACATAAATAGATTACGACTTGCAGAAGTTACTTGGTCATCTGCAAGCATGACATCATCTAACAATGAAGCCATATTACATAAGCCTACCTACTCTTTTTAGTTCCCTTCAGCATTACAAAAGTAAAAATAATTTTCATTATGTTTAAAATTTTTGATTATTTTGAGCTCTTCTTAAATTTCAACCTGTATTCCTTCATACTTCATAAGCACTGGAATAAATGAAGCAACATTGTATTATACATTTCAGAACACAGAGAATAGCAGCATTCACAAGAAATTTTTCTTCATGTTAATATTAATTATAATGCATTAGTGATAAGCACAAACACTAAATAAAATCAGTATTAGTGTAAACTGTGAGAGATATGATGGGACTTTCTTGCAGAGAGCTGAGAAAAAACTTATGAATTTAAAGCAGACATTACATAGAATTTTTCAAGAATATATGAAACCACAACTGTTTAGTTGAAAACAGGAAGGTTTTCCGTGTGGCACAGCTCGTACTCCTGTTGAAAACATAGGAAGGGTTTCAGTGTGCTACAGCTATGCACTCTGGTCTGCAGAGATGGTCAAGTTCATACAAACTGTCTGGTCTGCCTAAATGGTCAAGTTCATACAAGCTGACTGTCTGGTCTGCCTAAATGGTCAAGTTCATACAAACTGACTGTCTGGTCTGCTGAGATGGTCAAGTTCATACAAGCTGACTGTCACATCTCACAAATATTCCTCTCCTATTAAGAACAGTCCTTCTTTAGATGACAAATTATGTATTCATCTCAATAGCATAGAATTATTCACTTGGAAAGATTTGGAAGGGGTGCAAACTCAAATGGTAGTATTTCTTAATGGTGGATTGAATGCCCCAGAGATAGGCAACTGCTTAATTTAATTTCCTTTTTAAGTAGACAAAAGTAGGAAATGTTATGAGAATTCTTTCTGTGTTGTGATCTGATGTCCAATGGAGTCAGGCATTGGTTTGAGAGGCAGGGTTCACATTCTGGCCAGAATGAATCATGGAGTTCAGTGGCAGACTTAAGATAGGGGAAAGAAAAGCCCTTGGAAAAGGAAGAGGAGGGGTCAGGATTTAGAGCAGATTTTTCCAGTCAGAAAGAGAATGATGAGAATGTGTCTTAGTCATTTGTGGTTACCTCAGATTTTATCTAGCATTTATCCCCAAGTTTTATTTTTAATAAATGACAAAAGAAATGACAATACATGAGCACACATACACATAAATGAAATACAATAGTAAGTCTCAAATATGAAGGAAGTGTTTCTAGTGTTGGCCATTAGGAAGTAAAACTATATGTAGTTTATATACAAGTTAGTTTAAAAGTCATAAGAAAAAGACACGAAATCCTCTGACTTGTAATGAATATTTAAGGTCTGTTGGATTCCTGTGTGTGAGAGCCTTCACTGTTTTTTCTTTTCACATGACATCCCTTTGTACTGTTACAGAAACACGGAACTTCCTAGTGGCAAACTTTGCTTTTAAGATTCTTCACCTCACTGTGTGTTTTGGGTGCCTGCTGAAGCACACACTGTGTGAAATAGAAATTGACACTTTCTTCTTCCCAGCTTCCCTACTCTTTTCTGAGATAGAACTGTTTCATTGTGTTTTTTTTTATGAATATTTTAGTGTGGCAAGACTTTAGAATTAATATCAAACAGATAATTTCAATGCTGACAATATGACTCAGGAATCTGGAGATTTTTTTTTTAAAAATCATGTAATGAAGCCATGTGGAGAAGCCATAAAAGCAGTTTTGCCATGAACTTTGAGTTAATAAAAAGCTCATAAAATAAGTCAGTTCTGACAGACAAAGCCATGGCTTCCCTTTGATGTGTCACAGAAACTGCTGGCAGGGTGATGTGCCTTTACCTACAGAATGGTCCTACCATCACTTCCTGATGTTTCTTGAGGTTTCCTGCCAGCATCATTAGTCACATAATGGAAAAAAAATCAAAACAGATAAACTTTGAGCATCCTTACTACTCAGGTCTCCCGAAGGGAAACAAGCATCATCTTCTTTTCAGTAATGGGGCATTAAAATCCTGAAGTTAAGCAACTTCCCTTATGGCGAAAAATAAATTGTATTAGTGCCTTCAATCCTTGATTTTACAGGGACACACTGACTGAGGCTGTTTGTTTGAAACCTGCTAATAAAGGCTTATATATTTGGCAACTAAAAAGATACTGAAACAGAAGGCAGGGGAGATGGCTGAATGGATAAATGTAACTGCTATCTATGCAAGCATGAAGACCTGAGTTCCAATCCTCCGAAGTCATATATAAACCATGAACAGATACAGTGCATACACAAAATAAATAAACACTTTAAATCTATTAAAATGGGGAATCTGATTGAACTAGCCAATTAAAATAAGCAAGAAATAATCAATATATCATATCAAATTCATTAGCAGAGATATCAAACACAAAAAATTAAAAGTATTTAACCTCATGCTAACTGATTTCAATATGGGAAACAGTTCTGAGTCAATGGGCCTTACACTTCCTAGTCAAATATCCATGAGTCATAGCTGAGGAATGTTAATAGTAACAAAGACAAAAGGGATGAGGGATATTGAAAGAAGAGAGTAAAACACAAACGACACAAGGGTTAGGCTGCTGTTGTTTTACAAAGCACAGTCACTACTGAAGACGTTTTGAATGAGTCATATATGTGACTTGCGTTAGTGACTAGACAGAAGACTTTGTATAATCCCTAATAAACACAGAGCATAGCAGATCTTAAGTGTCAGCTTCCCCTGCAGTAGATAGGAGCAAATATAGAGACCAACAACAGAACAATGGACAAGCTGCAGAAAAGGAGGCAGAAAGATTGTAAGAGTCAGGGAACATGGGGGACATGAAGAAGACAAGGCCTTCTAGACACAACAGAACTGATGGACATATGAACTCAGAGACTGTGGCAGCATGCAGGGCCTGCACAGGTCTAAAGCAAACGGGGTGTCCATGCTGAAGTGGGAGTAGACACATTCCTCTCCATCCCAAATCCAGAAGCTATCTCCACTTGAAAACTACTCACAAAGGAAAACTTAGTTTTGTCCAATGGAGTCTCACTCAGTGTACAGCCACACTAAAGGGCAAGGCCCATGCTCAGCAGGAATAGCCAACACAAAAGGAATAAAAAGTTTTCAATGGTTTTTGTTTGTTTTTGTTTTGTTGTTTATTTCTGTTTTGTTTTTAATCACACAATACTTAGTCTGGGCGTTTAACTTTTTTTAATTTTTTAACTTATGGATATTTTGTTTATATAGTATGGATTCTGGATTTGTTTTGTGTTGTTTACTATGTGTGTAAATATGTGTGTCTCAACCTCTGTATATGTCTCTTGTGGGGTTTCTTTGGCTCTTTTTTCTATTTGTTTGTTTTGTTCTATGTTTAGTTTATCTTATTTTATTTTCTAATTATTTTTAGAGGAATGTCTGTAACCTAATGAGAGAGAGAGAAAGGAAAGGTGTAGATTTGGATGAGTGGGGAAGTAGGAATAATCTGGAAGGAATTGTGGGTGGGGAAACCCCATTCAGAATATATTGTATAAAAAAAACTATTTTTAATTTAAAAAGAGAGATTTCCAGACTATATATAACAATAGAAATCTGATCCGAACCCAAGTCCAAGAAATAAAACAACATCTGCAACAATCAGCCCAGAAAACTAGAGCTTTGGATCAATTGACCCAACAGGATTCAGAACGTATTCAACTTCTGCTAAGGTGGTTTGAAACATGAATTGTTATTTTTCTAGCTTTTTATCTGTAGCTTCTCTAAAATTGTCTTAGGTGTAATTCACATTTTATTTATTTTATAAACTGATGTGTTATTGTTTTATTAGAAAAGAATCTGCTATAAGCTTATAACAACAAAACAAATGCTGTGCCAGAGTACACTGTCATTAGTCCAGCCACATTCTGCACTCGTGATAGTGACATTGTGTCATTTTGAATTTGCTGATTCCTGGAACTGTTAGCATAAAACAACAATGACCGAAACTTTAGAAAGGAGTGGAATCAGTGATAGTGGTCTTTACTCTGTAACGCTAGTCCAGCTGAATAATTTTTACAAAAGGGATTGGCTAACACATAAAGTAAATATAGGTAACAAGGTTCTTAGCTAGCGGTGTGGTACACAACTATAAACCCAGTACGCAGTAGGCAGAGTCAAGGAGATTGCCTGGCTTTTGAGCAGCCTGGGATACACATCAAATTTTAACAAATTACTGAATTGTTTCAGAATGTAGGGTTTATTTCTCTAGCTTGAGTTTAATTCTGTGTTGCCTTGGGTCAAAGATGTTGCCAAGTGTGTATCAAACAACAGCTTGGCTGTTGCCTCCATGATGGGCTGCACTCAAGCATAAGCTGTGTGACCATCAAGAGAGGTTTCTTCCTGGCAGCGATGAATGCATATTGCCATCACAAGACATTAGACACGAAACAGTGGCAGGTCAGCAGCCATGTGGGTGGAAAACAACCTCCACTAACCACTCAGTCCTTTGTTCCATTCCATTAATTTCAGCCTGTCATCACCCCATTTTAATTAAGAGAAGTAACTCAATCCACATCTGGTCACTCCTTTAAGTCTTAAGAAGATCCAGAGGTGTCTGCCCCTGTGTTATGTGGACTCGTGAGCAACTAGATAAGCCTTCTGAGGATCTGACCCAAGTACCCGTTCAGATGGGTCATGTAGAGATAAGCAATAGAACTATATAGAGCAAGAATTAAACCCAGGATTAGGTCAGCTAAAAGCAGGCACATGTCTGTTCCCTGATAACAGCAGCAGAAGTGACTCTGAGTTCTGCTGGGGTTTAAAACCATGAACAAATGAAGCAGGAATTCTAATTGTTCTTAATAATAAAAACCTGGAGTCAGATATTAGGGGGTGAAAGCTGGAGGATCAGAGAAGCAGTGCAGCCACTAGTGTTCTTACCTCTACCAATGCTCAGACCACGAGGGCAATCCTGTCCATCAGACTGCATCCTCAGAATGACTGCCTAAATAGCTGCTCAGACTGCACAGAGCTCCTGTCTCTTCCTCCCACTTATTCCTCTATCTGCCCAGCCATATCACATCTGTCTCCACCTCTTTAGTTCTGGCATTAAAGGCGTCTGATCCCAAGTCCTAGGATAGCCTTTGTGTGAGCTCTGTTTCTGTTTTAGACTGGATCAATTCGAATAGCCCAGGGTGGTCTTGAACTAACAGAGATTCCCTTTGCCTCTGTCTTCCATGTATAGGGATTAAAAGTGTGTGCCACCACTGCCTGGCCTCCAGTGACTTAGATCTGCACTCTGATCTTTAGGCAAGCCTTATTTGTTAAAACACAAGCTACATATCACCACAAACAAACACAATAGTGATTGTATTTAAGAATTATGTTTCAAACCATGGCACATGGAGATGAGCTCCTCCCACTGTGGTCCTGCCTCAACTCGCTGTGCCATACTCTGCCCCTTTCTGAATGGAGACAGCATTCTTTGGCTTATATCCTGGGCTGAGTGGAAAAGAAAAGAAAAGAAAAGAAAAGAAAAGAAAAGAAAAGAAAAGGAAGGAAAGAAGGAAGGAAGGAAGGAAGGAAGGAAGGAAGGAAACCGAGCCTGAGCAATCTTTTGTCTTTCCTTCCCAACTCTCTACACAACATATCAGCTGTCTCAAGTTTTTGCCTCCAGGCATAGTCTACACCCTCAAACTGAGATCCCAAATAAACTTTCCTTTTTAAATTACTTGTAATGGGCACTTTATCACAGCAATGAAGAAGTGGCTAACTAATAAATTCCTTTATTTAAAGTGTTGATGATATAGATAAGACTGAAAAAGAAAATGGAGAACCAATTTTCATTAGAAGAAATTCTCGAGTTTCACTAAACTTACCCCAGAATATAATTTAATTTTCTACAAATGTTACAAGGATTATTCCATTATTATAATTTTAAACATGAAACAAACCTACTTAATAGCACTCTGTCTCTTATATGTAATAAATTGGCTGAGGAGTCAAAAATAGAAGGTAAATATTTCAAAAACATGAAAATCACAGAAATCCTGAATAACACAAGATTATTTTATAATATATTATTATTTGTATGTATAAGTATATAATATGTGTGATATATGTGTGTATATATTATATTACATAGAATATATATTTATATATAGAAAATAATAAAATTGCTTTCTGAAGAAAAAAACCTAAAAATTATTGACTAAAGTCAGTCTTGTTACTAATGGCCAATTTTTCATGGAATGATTTTAAAATGAAAAAATAAAGAAATATCTTGATAATGAGAAATAGTACATGCTCAATTATAAAAGTCAGAAATGTTTCATATTCAAAAGAACTTGCAAATGTAATTGATCTAGGTGATCTTTTTCACTTATTTCCATTTAAATTTGTGATGGAAGCTAATTCTACTTTCAGTGGGTAAGCACTATTTTATGTTTTTTCACAAAGCAAGATGTTTGTGAAATAATAACCTTTCTAACAAAGCCATGAACAAAGCAGTTGTACTTGTTTTGACATGAAATATCCTTCCATGGGCTTCTGTGCCTAAAATCTTGCTCTCCAACTCTTTGGGGGAAACCTTGGAACCTCATGGACAAGAGGAATACATGGCAGACGGGGAGCCATGGGGATGGGATTTGAGGCTGGTAGTAGGTTCACTGCACTTCTAGCCTGAGCCCTCTGCATCCTAGTCAGATATGATGGGAAAGCGCTTCCAGAGCGAACTCCAGTCACGATGAGGTTGTCATGATGGGCTATGTTGTCTTAGGTCTTAGCCAAATGCATCTTCCTCCCTCTAATCTCTCTGTCAAGTATAAAGTCAGAGCAACAATGAGAGGTGATAACACACCTATAACCCTCCCCGATAAAAGAGATGACAAAACCCACCCTGACAAACAACCTCCTGAAAAGCCCAGAACTCAGGCGTCAGAGAATCTAAGCACACTGTGAAAACTCCTATATGATAGTATAAAGCTGACTAACTACATACCTCCCCTTAGTATTATGACAAAAGAGAAAGGTGCTTCTCATGCAGGAAGTCTCAGCTTGGAACACACACACTCTAACATACATACCACAACACTTCCCCACACAGAAAATAGAGACAGACAGACAGACATAGAGAGTAACAGAGAGAGACAGCACTAGATCACTCTTCATATATGCTAGGAATTTGAGTCAAATGGCTCCATCAGGGTCACTGTACTCTAGGAGTCATCCCGACAAAGACTAATAGAGACATCATGTAGGAACACTGGACTAAAAGGCTGTCTTGTACCGTCTAGTTGGCAAATACAACCAGGCCAGCTTACTGTGCTCTGAGCTTGTAATCTTATCCACCTTGCCAACAGAGTCAGGCAACTTATTCATGCATTATTGTTCTCCAAACAATGAGGAGATTCCCCCAGGGTGCCTTCCCTAGAGCCTTCTTCTGTCCATAAACACATCTGTGTATTTCCTATAAACGTCAGGTCCTTGCCAAAGAACAAGGAAGTTGTGATTCTCCGAGGAATCCCTTCTTCTCATTCTACCTTCGGCAATCAACAGTCTCTCTAGTAGAGAGGGATAGAATTACACTTCTGTGAAGAAAATGAGAGGGACAGATACTCCAGCTTTTGTTCCATCAGCTTAGCATCCAGAGACAGTATATCTTCTATTTATGCCAAACATTTTAATTTTTTGTAATTTTACAATTGCATGTATTGTGAATATGTCCACCCAACAGGCCTCTCCTTGCTCCTACAGAGCCTTTTCTTTTCCAAAGTAGCCTCCTTTCCAATGTGATGTCTTAGTTTGAAAATATATCTTATGCATTTTTTTGAGAATTTTATACAAATATACATGTATTCTGATATAATCCACCTCCTCTTCCCTCAACCCATTTCTTCTCAGTTTCTTCTTCCTATTTCAGGAATCCCACTAAGTCCAGTTAACGCTGCCATAGCAAAGATTTTTAAGTAATTCTTATTCATCTCCACCCACTTAAGGTGTTCAGAATGGCTCAAAGACAGCTTTTGATCTAGTCAGTAATAACTTTAAAAAATTCAAAAGCAGAAAAACACAGAACCATCTTCACATAAGACTCACATACTTGTTGGAGGAGGCTGCTTGTTTCGTTCCCGGCTGCTCAGCCATGAAATAGCCACACAGATACTGCATTAATTAAATCACTGCTTGGCCCATTGGCTCTAGTTTCTTTTTTGCTAACTCTTACATCTTAATTTAATCCATCTTCATTAATCTGTGCATTACCATGAGGTCATTGCCTATCAGCAAAGTTTCAGCACATCTGTCTCTGGTCGCAGCTCCATGGTTTTTCTCTGACTCCACCTCCTTTCTCCCATCATTCAGTTTTCTTTTCAACACCTAGCTCTGTTCCTCTCTAGCTCTGCTATAGGCCCAAAGGAGTTCCTTTATTAACCAATGATATTCACAGCATACAGAGGGGAGTCCCACATCACATACTTGCAGAAAAAAGACATACAAGCATAATCTACAACTTAACCTACTTAATTATTTTAGGGTCACTCTGCAAAGATATCAAAGAACCAAATATCATATTTAGCTTACAACAGTGGGAAAGAAATGTATTTGCTAAAAGTAGACTGATTTCCAAATTGTTCCTCATTTTCAAACCCATGAAGCAAACTATGTGATCATTTTTGAAATTAGCCATATCTGGCACTCTCATGCTGCCTTGTGATCCATTCCTTTAGAGGAGAAACAGGATTTAAACGAGGCACATATTCACAAACCACTCTTACACATCAGCACCACTCATGTGGGATGCTCAAATTAGAATTAACATTAAAATTCCTGTTTCCATTATGCTGCTCTGAATCTCAAATCTCAAGCCCTTCTCTTACATGGAGATACCTTTTCCAGATTTTTTACAAAGTGTTTAGCACTTAATTTTGCAAGAAAAGATAATATGTGGTAGCTCTCATGAGGAAGACACAGCCACTCACCAACCTCTCCTCTTTCTTTCCTTCACTTGAACACACAGTATTCAATCTACATCAGAATAGAACAGAAGCTTGTTTTGATTTTTCAAAAGTAGAGCTTCTACTGCCTCTTTTGAATAGATGAAGGAGAAGTTCCAGGATATCCTAGTTAGGGTTTTATTGTTGTGAAGAGACACCATGACCATGGCAACTCTTAAAAAGGAAAACATTTCATTGGGGGTAGGGGCTAACAGGAAACATGGTGACATGCAGACAGGCATGATGTTGGAGAAGATGCTGGGAGTTCTACACTTACATCAGCAGGCAGCAGGCAGAGAACTGGTTTGAGTTTTCAGACCTCAAGTCCTGCTACACAGTAACACAGTTCCTCCAACAAATCCAGCTCTTCTCCAAGACCACACACTTCCCAATACTGCCACTCCCTGTGGACCAAATATTCAAACGCATGAGTCAATGGAGGCCATTCCAACTCAAACCGCTACAGATAAGTAAGACATGGCAAAGCATTTTTATCATCTCCATGGAATGGTAAAAAAAAATAGTAAGACAGATATAGGATGCAAATGTTATTTGAAAGTTTTAGTGTCTTTGTGTTTGTGTGGACGTATATGCTTGTATGGAAGCCAGTGTTCAACAGTGGGTAACTTCCCCTAATTTTTAAGATGCGGTCTCTTACTGATTCTAGAGCTCCCCAATGTGATTGTGCATTCTGGTGGTCCACCGATCTCTTCCCAGCCACTAGAGGTAAGATTGTAGTATGTACTTCCACAGATGGCTCTTTATGTCAGTGATGGGTCTGTGAACATTTATCTTCAAGCTTGTGTAAAAGCCACTTTACCCATTGACTCACTCCTGCCGTTGTCACACACGCTCTGAAGAAGCCTTTTCATGTGAGTGCAAAAGACAACATTTTGGGTTTGGCAAACAGCAACTAGACCAGTACCAAAGACATCATGAAAGGGACCATATGCAATGAAAGCAAGTACTGTGATTGGTTCATAAAGCAATATAGATATGGTGGACAGAGAGAGCACTGCAAAGATGCACATTTTAAATGCAACTGAACGATATACTTCAGATCATTGCTTTCCCCTCTAAGCTGTATTCTGACCCATTCTGCAGAGGCACAGCCCCTGAGAATAAATACCTGTTTATGATCTGACATTTTACAGTAGACCCCAAGTAATCAGTCATAGTAACTTTTCACTGTGTAATATTAAACCTTAAGGCCCCAAACTAGAGGGGCATAAAGAAATCCCCCACAGAGCAGACACACACCATCACATTCACCACCCTGTTTCAATTATCTTAACCTAGAGATGAGATCCCTGATTTTGTTTCTTAGCAACTTTAATTTCTATGCTATATTCTCCGTTGCTCAGCCATTATGAGTGTCCTTTTCTTTTTACATTTTTATTGTAGTGGGGTGTGTGTGTGTGTGATGAAGTGTTTGTCTCAGTAGGGGAGGTTCCTTGACTTTGAGGAGGCGCTTATTCAGAGCACTGAAGAAGTAACCCCACATGCCTACCTCCTTGTGTGACTGTTGTTTCGTCAGGAGGCATGGTGCATTTCACAGCTGAAGAAATGAGAACAATAAATGTGGTGATTGCAGATTTTTTTCTTCTATTAAATCTTGTAATTAAGTGTTCCGTTACAAAGAAGTCTTCTATTAAAATATTAACTTGAAGTCACAACTTATTTTGTTAGAATTTAAGACATGAGGTCATAGATTATTCAATATTATTTTATATATTGTATTGTCATTTAATAAAAATTTCTAATAAATATTTATCAAAATTATTTTTAATGCAGTATTTTAGAAATTGTAAAATACTGTTTTATATTTTCATGAATGCAATACAATTATTTAATTTTTTCTTCCTTTTCCTCCCTCTAAGCCCTTCTAAGTATCCTCATTTGCTCTTTTTCAAATATGTTTTAGATAGAAAATTTTAGAGAAGGTTTAGCTGAAGTTTTTTAATATAAAATTGTTAACTTTCATAATTTGGATATTTTTGACAAAATTTATTTTTATTTTGAGAATATCTTAATTATAAATATAATTAGAGTTGCTTAAGTTTAGAAAACAAGCAATTAAACCATGTTATCCCAAACTAGTAGTTTATAGAAATTCCAAATTCGACAACTTCAAAAATGAAGCCAGTGCTCATAAGTTGCCGTTTTAATGTCACATTTCAATTATAAATTTTAAATCTCCCAGAAATCAAAGAAGATTTATTGTAAAGTAAGTAAAATTTTCCAGTTAGTCTCAGGAGGCAGATATTCCTATTTCATGGTCTTTTCATGAAGATTTAACTTCTGAAACTTGAAGTACTTCAGCTCAGATAGATGGAACTGTATCCTGGCAGCTAGAAACCATGGACTACCACCAAGTCCCCCAAGAGATTTATCGGAAAGATGAAAACCAGGAAAGTGGCTGCCTCTGCTCAAGCAAGAGACGGCAGCAAACTGAACAGAGAGAGGTTATATAAAGCATCTTAGGAAGGGAGTGGAGCTTTCCAAGACGGAGCTTCATGTCTGGAGATTTGGGCAGGGTAGGATGTGGCAGGGTCCAGCAGTTAGGACACACAGAACATTGTGTGAATGGAACCTGGCAGCTAGAGGTCCTTGGGGGAGGGCCTGACCATTCATGTGGCTCGAGGGGCTTACAGAAATTACCTTGCCCAAATTACTTTTGGTATAATAGCAACAGACAACATTGCCAGTCTTCCTACACCTCATCACATGCAGCAGGGTTGCTGACGTTCAGGACTTTTAAACACACAGTGGTCATGGGAAAAGCAACACTCAGTAACTGGTGTTCTTCTTAAGGACTTCACCATAATGCTCATGCAACCCAGAAATCAATTTATTTTGAAAGTTACTATATGCTCCTGTTTTATTTATTTTTAAAAATATTTTTATGGTTTATTTAACTTTTATTTCATGTGTATTGGTGTGAAGTGTCAGATCCTCTGGAACTGGATCTTCAGACAGTTGTGAGCTGCCATGTGGTTGCTGGGGATTGAACCCGGGTCCTCTGGAAGAGCAATTAGTGCTCTTAACCACTGAGCCATCTCTCCAGCCCCTCCTGTTTTATTTCTTAATCTAACTCGACTAGTTAATAAGGTTTATTTTTCCCACTTCCACTTTCAATGTCCTTCTTTTTTTCAATCCTGTTTTCTGTTTCCCTGCAGAGCTGGAGATGGAATTCAGGGGTTGTGTCTGTGGGAAAAAAACTTTATCACTGAGTGACACCCCCACATCTTAATTCTGTCGTTGAAACAATCTAAGTTGACGTAGTCATAGAATTCAACTTCTAGAACTGAAATCCTACCAATTATATGTATGTAGGGGTCTATCATTTGAAATAAAATTTGTATTTAACAATTACATTTGAAGTATTTTTATCACTTAAATATAGATTTGCTTTCTCTTTCACTTTCAATCCCTTCATGAGCAAAAAAAAAATATTATGAGGTTTACTTTTAGTTAATAGCTGCAAGGACTTAGGCTTTTAACTTTTCTATTACCTAAAATGATTTTTCAGCACTTTAAAAAATATATATACTTTGGGAAAATGTCTTATTTTTCTCACTATGCAGAACTTAAGATAAAAATTAAGGCTCCACATACTCATGTTGAGAAAGATTTTATGTTCCCCAATGCAATGGCAGAAAATAGTCATAATAACTCCTCATATTAAGCTCTTAACAACAGTGCACTTCCTTATCACAGTTCCATTTGCAAAATTCTCATTGACATTACAGAGCAGACAGAAGAAAGAATGCTGCAACTTAAGAGTTTTGTGCATCAAAAAGTAATACATAATTATCAAAATAAACCCTTGGGTACTGGAAGGGAAGTCAGGTTATTACGGACTTCTCAAAGGCAAATGCAGTTGAGATTTCTGTGTGCACTTTCACAATGCGGCAGTGCAATCCTGAACCCTGCCCTGGTGCAGGAAAACCACTTCCATCACAGCTGCACCGTCCTTGTTACCTTTCTGCATAGAATGAGATAGAAGAAGTTAGCACTGGAGAAAAGTAAAATTTGAAATATGAGAAAAATAAATCTTGCCAAACATGTAGGGGTCTATAACTTGGTCCTATTCCTGTGAGTCACAGCGTGTTTTATTTGGAAACGAGGCGTGGAAAGAAACTAGAAAGTGATTTCTTAGGTGTAAGAAAATAGCTTTTCATCTATCCGTCTTTGTTTTAAGTTCCTAAACTTTTTTTTTCTAGCAACCACCTAGCAAAAACATTTGGAGTTGATACTTAAATCCAGAAAGAAATTGATTTGTGTTTTGAAGCAGTGAACCACAGCACACTGATTTCTAATGAATCAATTGGTGTTAAGTAAAAAATACTAAGTAGTGACATCATCACCCTGAACTCAAATTGTCTCTGCTGATGTTTTCTTACTATGGAGGTGAATAGTTGTCAATCATCCTAAGATGACAGGTGGCATGCCTGAAGGATGAAAGGGTTCCTGTAAACAAAAGATAATATAACAGAAAGGAAAATATTGAAGTGAAATCACAACCAATAAATTCATGGGTATTGCCTTATTATAATGTCTCAGGCTGGAGAGGTGCTTCACTGGTTAAGTACTTATTGCTCTTGCAGAGGACCTGAGTTGGTTCCCTGGCACCACACAGTAGGTCACAACCATCCACAACTCCAGTTCTAGGGGACATAACCCTCTCCTCAGGCCTCCATGTGTACCAGGCACACACGAAATACACATACATGCATGCAGAAAAAATAATCATATTCATAAAAGTTTAAAATCAAATATATATCATTTATGTATTAGATTATCAGCATGCACCATCACACCCATGAGGAGCAAATCCAGAGATTTGTGCGCTTTATGCAAGTATTCTAACCGAACCTAACATAATATGTTCATAAGAAGAAAAATGATCCTGCTGTCATTGTTGAGAGTAAGAGCCATGAAGACAAAGATGGACAGAGTGCACTATACAAATGGAAAGACGAGTACGTTCACTTTCAGATTCTTTGGGGTTGAAGAAGGTATTTTTGATACAAGCCTCGCTATACAATCCTAATTAGCCTGGGACTCTCCATGTAGACCAGGCTGACATCAAGCTAACAATATCAACCTGCCCCTGTCTCCTGAATGCCAGGACTGAAAGCATACACCAACACACATGACCATCAGTTTTTCTGTGGAGTGCAGTTAGAAAACAAATGGAATCAACTGAAATCTCCATGATGGCTGTGTTCTGCCACATCTATCCCTCTGCCATTCCAGTCTCTATCTTAGATCCCTGCTCGATGTGCACCAGCAGAGAATAATTTAATCATCAAATTGAGCACAAATCCAAGAGGTTTCTAACCAAATAGCCCCAGAGCCTCATCAGGGAACTAAACAAATCCTTGGTACATTTCATATATTGATAGGATTGAATCATGTTCTTCAAGCTTCTTTGTGTCTGTGTGTGTGCATGTATGTATGCCTGTGTGTAATATATATATATATATATTAAAATTTAATTAGGCTCTGTAAGAAAATGTATGGGTGATACTTTTCCTCACCACTTGAGCAATTCCAGACTTGCTATCTCTTTCCCAGGAAAGGATGACTGATGCTGAAAAGCAGCAGGAACTTAAATGAGGACAAAATAAGCAAAATCTGAATGTGCTCTTCCACACATGAAGGGGTGCCGAGACAAAAGCTAGTTCCTCTGCATAGGAACAAGTCTGGAACAGGAACCAGCAGTGTATATGAGTCCTGGTTCTGGGAAGGCTGAGCCCAGGCCAAATTACAAAGCAAGATCCATGGCAGCCTGAGCCATTGGCTGACTGAGATTTGGCCTCAAATAAAAACATATTTTTAATGCAAGGCTAATTTATATATCAGAAAATAAACATAATTAGATTCACTTAAAATGTGATTTTTTATTTCTCTTTATGATTTTAATCCCTGAGAGTGTAAGATAGATATCAAATGTCTAATAAAAAATAAAAGCATTTCTCTACTTCAAAGTAAGTTTATGCCTTAACCACTTTTCAAAGGTTTCAAGAAGTAAACCAGATAAGTTATCTAGAGAAACTGATCTAGGCCAGAGTTCCGTGATTTAACGCTTTCTTTACTGAAAGCTGCTCTATTCCTCAAACTGCTTAAAATCGAGAGTCATCTATTGTCTTGATATTTGAAAGCTCAGAAATATCTCTGTTCAAAATTCTGTAATTTAACTGATGTCTTGTTAATGTAATTTTAAAGTACAGCAATAGGCTTTTTGGACAAAGCATGTATCACACATTAAAAATCCATGGCCTCAATAATTGAATATATCTTTCTGATTCAAGGAAAATGGCTCTTTTAAAGAGCTAAGCTTCAGTGTTATTTACAATGATTAAGTGAGTAATTATTGATCCCTGACAGAAATTCACCTTTGAAGCTGTTTTAACAAGACTGATGCATTAAAACACACACACACACACACACACAAACACACACACACACTACCACCACTACCATTAACAACAACAACCAAACCCTCAGTGTTTTCTGAATTTTTTGATAAGAATAAGTTATTCAGCCTCCCTGAATAAATTTTAGTAGATTACAATCTGTTAGGGAAAAAAATCAAAATGTGTGTATTTTTTGGAAAATTTTAATAATATAATGCTTTCCAAACTCAAAATGAAATATTTATGGATAATAAGTATTCACAAATGACAATGATTACGATGTATACTTCTATATACCTCACATTGTGGAAATCTAAAAATTCAACAAAATATGTAAAAGTACATAATCATTAGCAAGCTAAAAAGAAATAAAATCAACATAATACCAGTTGTCACATATTTGAGATAGAAATAAGTTCAATAAAAATTATAATTCTGAGAACTATTGAAACATGGGCTGTAAAATGATGTTGTTGTAGGCACAAAGCAATCTAAACTAATTGGAAAGAAGTTTGTCATTATATTTGAACAGCCTAAAAGTTTTCCTGCCCAGGTCCTCATTCTATTCCAATGACACTGAGACTGTTGTGTTGTGATATTTTTATGATGGCTTAAATTTAAATCACAATGAGTCAAACAGGAAGTAAATGGTCAGTGTGTAAGCCTACAGCATCTAGCCACTAAATTTAGTGCCTCTGTATCTTTTGTTGGATGATACCATCTGTTACCACTTTCTTAGTCAGTTTAGCTGGTTTAATAACAAAACACTTGTAAAGATATTAAATTTATAATACAGTAGGTGCATTATAACTATCAATGAGGTAGCCAAAATCTTGAGGATAGTGAAATAACCTCAACTTGATCAAATGAAACTGAGGGGCACTATCAGTGCCTCAAGTATAATAGGCATCAAAACATAGAGCAGGCACTAAGATACAAAATAAAGAAGAAATCCAATACAAAATGTTGGGAAGCTCAGGGTCAAACTATGGGAGAGAGAGCATGGCTGTCACTTGAGTGTGTTAAACCCAATAGCAGAGAGATTTCTTGAATGAAAAGTAAAGAATATCTTTTCTAGGAACCCCACTTGATTAAAGAACTTATATTTTAGGCTATGAGTCAAGTCCCTACCTCAGAGCAATAGATAAATTTGAGAAAGACTGTTAAACACAGGAGCTGAGCAAGCTCCACCACCAATATTCTCTTACGTCATACTAAGAAAGCAATGTAAATGCTACCTAGGTAGACTGTAACGACAGAAAGGGTCGCTCCATCTCTCTAGTGCTAAATAATCAATTCTTGATAGGATGGAAATTCTAATATGTCTCTCTCTGTCAGGATTACCTCAAGACTAAGGATGACAAATAAAATCCATGGAATAGTGAAAGACAGCTACTTAACAACTGGGTGCCATGAGAGACACTGTGAAATATGTACACAGCCCTTGCAATATCATTAAACTAAATAGTTCAACATTTAAGGTTAATCAATATTTTAATGGGGATGGGGCTTCTCTTCTCTCTCTGTTCTCCCAGATCCAGTCTCACAGTCTCATGTCCATCTTTGCAGCAGAACACCCTTGGCAAGCTTTTTTGACTCTTTCCCATCTCCTGTGAATCTCACAAATCTTCCCCCTCTAGCCTTTCTATCCCAACTGTTGCTTTGCCACAGACTCCACCCGCAGCATGTACCTGCTGCTATCCAAGGACCACTCCTCCTAGGGCAGCAATAGGCTGAAGGTGGACCCACACCTCTCCTACTATTATTAAGATCCAACATCCCAACTCTATCCCATTCCTAACACTGTGGCTGGAAAGCTACTGCAGTCTCTCTTCTCTCTCTTACCCCATCCCCAGTGGAGCACAAAGATCTTCTCCTCAAACCTTCCTTTCCTGAATGCATCCCATTATGCTGGCATCTAACACCAGCAGGCTTTCACTGGGGATGCAACAGCCAAGCAGAACAGGAAACAGGCAAATCAATTGAAGACCCTAACCACTTCCTCCTCCTACCAAAATCAGTCCCCATTTTCACCCTAAACACTGCAATAAAACAGTTCTCCTCCCCTCCTGCCCACAATTTATGGATTCCCCACATCATCTCCTCCTAAGCTGCTTCCCACAGCTCTTCACTCTATCCCAGCCCCCAGTTCCAGCAGGCAGCTGCTCACCTACCAGCAGGCAGCCACAGTCCACACCTACCAGAAAACTCAGAGATGCAAAGATGGCTCAGTACACAAAAACTGGTAAATGTAATCAACCATATAAATAAACTGAAAGAAAGTAACTACATGATCATGTCATTAGTTTCAGAAAAGGCCTTTGACAGCATTCAACATCATTCATTATAAAATTTTTGGAGACATTTGGGATTCAAGGAATTTATCTGTATATAATAAAGGCAATTTACAGCAATCCTATAATCAACATCAAATTAAATAGGGAGCAACTTAAAGCAATTCTACCAAAATCAGGAAAAAGAAAGGTTATACTCTATATGTGATGTGGGAATCCCTTCTGTATGTGAATATGTTTTATTATCATTGGTTACTAAAGAAGCTGTTTTGACCAATAGCTTAGCAGAGTAAAGTCAGGTAGAAAATATGAACAGAGGTAGAGTAGGCAGAGGCAAGAAGACACCATGTAGCTGATGAAGGAAAAGGATACAAGAACCTTACTGGTAGGCCAGAGCCTTGTGGCGATGCACAGATTAATATAAATGGGTTAATTTAAATTGTAATAGGTAACTAGAAATATGTCTAAGCCATTGGCCAAGAAGTATTGTAATTAATATAGTTTCTGTGTCATTTTTCAGGTCAGGGCATCAGGGAAACCAACATGCAGTCTCCGTTAACACATATATACTCAATGTAGGACATGAAGTTTTAGCTAGAGCAATAAGACAACTGGAGGGACTGAATGATTAGAAGAAGTCAAAGTATCATCATTTGCAGATGATATGATAGTTTAATAAATAACCCTAAAAATTTTATCGGGGAACTCCTACAATTGGGAAACACTTTCAGCAAAGTGATTGGATACAAGACTAAATCTTGTTAGTAGCTCTCCTATACACAAATGGAAAATGGACTGAGAGAGAAATAAGTGAAACAACACTAATCACAATAGCCTCAAATAATATAAAACATATTAGATTAGCTCTATCCATGCAGATGAAAGATTTGTATGATAAAATCTTCAAGTCTTTGAAAAATGAAATTGAAGAACATATCAGAAGGTGGAAAGATCTCCCATGCTCATGCACTGATGGATTAACAGAGTAAAAAATAGCCATTCTACAAAAGCAATCAATACATTCACTGAATCTCCATCAAAATCCCAACACAAGTCTTTAAAGACCTTAAAAAGGCAATTCCCAACTTAATATGGAAAAACCAAAAAACCCAGGGTAGCTGAAACAACCCTGAACAACAGAGGCACTGGAAGCCCAACCATTCTCAATTTCAAGTTGTATTTGACACAAGCCTAGTAGACTCTGGAGGACAAGCACAGCCTCATCCGAGGTCTCTAGACTTGGGGCAGGAAGAATTCCACTGCTATCATTTTCAGCCATGGGTCAAGCACCCATGGTGAGGGAGTACAGGGTGGAGAAATGGGAGAGATAGAGGCAGAATGATTATTGTACTAAGGAGAGAGGCAGAGCTGACGAGGAGAGGGCAGTAACGTGGGTACCCTGTTTGCCACCCAGAGCCATCACCATGTCTGGGGCCATTCTACTATAAAGCGTGATAACTTGGTCTGTGACCCTGATGCAGTTGTTGGGGTCTGTGTTGGTTTCAATGGATATTGTTACCATTGAGGGTCCTGTGAACACCGGGAGCCGGGGCCTCTGACTGTGACCAAGTTGTTGTTCACACTTGGCCTAAACAGGGGCCATGCTGACCCAGGATTCATGTGTTGCCACCCAATATCATGGCAATGTTTGGTACAGACTGCTGCTGAGGGCCTTATCTGGGTCCACGGCCCTATTGTGGCTGGACTCTGAGTTTATATCCACGGCTCCTGTTACCACCGAGGGCTGGGCAGAGGTTTTCAGTCTGGGCCAACACCTGAAGCCATGATGGTCTTACAGGGTCATGCTGCTGCAGGGGCCATACAGACATGGGTGGTCTATGCTGTCACCGGAGGCCATGATGTTATCCAGTCCCAAACCGCGGCTATGGGCCATGCCTAGTACTACTGCATTCAGGGTCTGGGTCCATGTCTATGGTTCCTTTTATCTTTGATGGCTGAGCAGATAATTGAGGTCTGAGCTGCCATCTGGGGAAATATTGGCATGTGTGGGCTATGCTGCCACTTGGGCCATGCCCCTCTGGGCAATCTGCAATGCCAACTAGGGTCATGATGACATCTGGGCCTGAATTGTTGTTAAGGACCATCTCTGGGTCCTTGGTCCTACTTCAGCCTGAGTCTGTACAATCTGTGGCCTGTGTTGCCATTAAAGGCCACATGGATGCCCAGGATCTGGGTCTTTACCTGTGGCCCTCTTGTTTCCAGAGGGCTGTGCTGGTAACAGGCCCATACAGACCTGAGTAACATATGCTGCCACTCAGGGCCATGGCATTATAAGGGCCTACGTTGTGATTAGGGTGTATCACAGGATCTGTGAGGATGTCCAAGACAGCTTTTGCCATCAATGGCAGTGTAGCTGTCCATACCAGGGGCCATGTGGAGGTTTGGGAGTTCAAGGGATACACTGCCATTGTGCCCATGCCAATATAAGTGACCTGTACTAGAAATTATGACCATGGTGACACTAGAGATTAGGCTGTTGCCAAGGACCATGTCTGAGTACAAGGTCAAGTCACAGCTGGGGTCTGTATAGATGTTTACAGCCTGGGTAACCAACCACTAAGGGCAATGTGGATGTCAGGAGCCTGGGCTACCACCTAGGGCCAGGTTAGTATCTAAAGGTTGAGCCTTTGTTGGGACGAAACAGATCTGATTAGCCTTCGCTGCCACCCAGAGCCGTGGTTTTGTCCTGGTCTAGGCTGCTGCCAGGGGCCATTTATGAGGTTTTGATGTCCAAGATTCCTGTTACTTTTGAAAACAGTAAGGAGAGGGCTACCCAACAGTTGGCCCATCCGTTTACTAGCTGCAGCACTAGGGAGAACTGGGCCTCCCCCCTACCAGCTTTACCACTCTAGAGATTGGAGCCTACATCTCCCCAGGGCAGCACAGCAGAGATATCCCTGCTGGCTGGGGCGCTGGAGAGCCAGTCCTGAACATGAGAGAATGGGAGAGCTGGTCCCACAGTCTGTAAGGTGGTCCTGTGGGTGAGGAAGAGATAAAACCCTTGCTCTTTGCCCCGGGGACACTTGCCACCTACTTCAGTCAGGAAAAACTGGTCCTGGAGTCACAAGAGTAAGAGAGATGATCCTGACACTCACTGGCTGCTGCCGTGAGGAGGGGGCCCTACACCTGGCACAGGCAGGATTGTAGAGAGGTCTCCATGGGCATAGATGATCAGGCCCTCTAATGCATGCGAAAGATCTGGCCCCACCCTTCATCTACCTACAGAGTGCATGAGAGAAATGGACCTCCTCCCACCCCTTACCTCCCATGGCAGGTAGGAGAGCTGGCCCTGAGGTCATGAGAGAGGGGGAATTGGCACTGTCCTCCTACCCCCAGGAACAGCACTAAGGAAAGGAGGCTCTGCACCTTGCTTGGGCAGCACAGTAGAGGTGACCCTGTGGGTGGGGCTGCAGGTGAGCAAGAGAGACGATGAGAGAAGAATGACTGAGTCTATCCCCTCTGCTATGTGGCTGCATGGGTGAGGAAAAAAATGCCCTCCCTCTCCTCGCCTCTTGCCATCTGTGGCAAGTGAGAGAGGCTCAGGGGCCATGAGGATGGGAGAACAGGCATGGCACCTCACCTGGGCAGCAGACTAGAGGTGCCCACATCCCCACCCTAGCATGGCATGGCATGGCAAGGCTAAGGGAAATATATTCTCCCCCATCCCTCGCCACCTACAACAGGCAGGAGAGTGTACCTCAGGGGCGTGAGAACAGAAGAGCTGGCCCTGTTCCTCAGCAAGCACAGGGATACAGAGAGCTAACCCTGACTCTCCCCTGGGCAAAGCAGTACAGCCTGTCCTGGCAGTGTGAGTGTGGTGATGTGAGTGCGGCAGTGTGTGTGTGGGTGAGCTAGAACTAAGGGCATGAAGGCAGAAGTGGCCCTGCTCCTTATTGTTTGGTACACTGGCTGAGCTAGCCACGGTAGTACTGGAGCCTGCTAGAGTGGTAATGCTCAGGGAAAACTGGCAGGCAGAGCAGCCCAGCTAACACCCAGGCCCAGAACCAGAACCATGGGATGGCCCACCCCAACACCCACCTCATCGATGAACTGCTAGAGTGTGTAGAGGGGATGAATCTACAAGTTCAAAGCTATAGGATAATCATGACTTAAAGCATATAAGATAGTCCCAGTGAGGACCCAGTACAGTAGGTATAGCAGAAGCCAGAGGCCTCGAGCCAGAGAAATGACTCTTTGCAATGAACACTTACAAGTAAGAAGATAGACTATGGATTTTTTTTAAAAAGATTTATTTACAGTGTTCTGCCTGCATGCCAGAAGAGGGCACAAGATCTCACTATAAATGTTTGTGAGCTACCTTGTGGTTGCTGGGAATTGAACTCAGGATCTTTTGAAGAGCAGCCAATGCTCTTAACCACTGAACCATCTTGGGAAGAGGAAGGGGGAAGGAGGAGTGGGAGGAGAACTTCAGGGACGGGATAGTCAAGATGGAGGAAGGAAAGAGATATTTTGATTGAGTGAGACATTATGGGGCTAGCAAGAATTCTGGCACTAGAGAAATTTCACCCACTGAGACAGCTTACCTGAGCTAACGGGAGCTCACCAACACCAGCTGGACTGGGGAGGCACAAACATAGGTCTGTTAAGAATGTAGTTGACAGTTGCATGGCTGGGGCAGACTGAGGGTAACTGGCAGTGGCATCAGGATTTATCCCTACTGCATGTACTGTCTTTTTAGGAACCCATTCTCTTTGGGTGGATACCTTGCTCAGGCTAGGTATAGTAAGGAGGGGCTTGGACCTTCTTCAAAGCAATGTGCCTTACCCTCTCTGAGAAATGGATGGGGGATGGGGTGGGGGGTTAGGTGGACAGAATGGTAGGAAAGGAGGGAGTGGGAACTGGGATTGGTATGTAAAATGAAAAAAGATAGTTTGTTTTCTTTTTAAAACAATAAAATTAAAAAAAAAGAAGTTGCAGAAAAAATCCCCATGGACTAAAGGGTATACTGTTTGGCTCACTGAACCACACTACAGATTTCATGATGATTTTTTTTATTTGTTTTATTTGTTTTGTTTTAAGCTTTTTATTTTGGGTGTGGAAGTTGCAAAGGCAGAGGTCAGAAGCAAGAGGACAGGGAGATGAATGGAATTGGGATGCAGGATGTGAAATCCATAAAGTATCAATAAAATAATAAAAAGAAATATAGTAATAAAACCACTTGGTATTGGCATAAAAATAGATATCTGATCATTGGAATCTATTTGAAGACCATGATGTAAATCCATACATACATGGATACCTGAGTTTTGATAAAGAAGCCAGAAATACACACTGAGGAAAAAAGATAGCATCTTCAACAAATGACGTTGTTCAAACTGGATGTCTGCATGTAGAAGAATGCACATGGATCTATACTTACCACCCTGCACAAAACTCATGTCCAAATGGATTAAAGACCTCAACATAAAAACCAGATAAACTGAACGTGATAGATGAGAAAGTGGAGGAGTAACCTTGAAGGCACTGGTGTGGGAAATGACTTTCTGAACAGAACATGGATAGCACAGACACAAAAAACAATGATTAATAAATGGGACCCCATGACCTCATGAAACTGAAAAGCTTCTGGCAGACAAAGGACACTGTCAGTCAGACAAAGAGGCAACCTACAAAATGGGAGAAAATTTTTTCAACTACGAATCTTATAGAGAACTAATATCCAAATCACATAAAGAATTCAAGAAACTAGGTATCAAAAAAATCAAATAGTCCAATAAAATGTGGTACAGATTTAAATAGAGAATTCACAATAGAGGAATTTCAAATGGCTGAGAAACAAATAAATGCTCAACATCCTTAGCCATCAGGGAAATGCAAGACAAAACTACTTTGAAATTCCATATTACACCTATCAGAAAGGGTAAAATCAATAACACAAGTTCATGCTGGTGAAGATGTGGAACAAGGAAACACTACTCCCTTGCTAATGGGAAAATAAACGTGTGCAGTCACTATGGGAATCAATTTGATTGTTCTTTGGAAAGCTGGAAATCCATCTACCTCAAAGCCTAGCTATATAATAACGCTTTGTTCTATTACAAGGTCACTTGTTCAACTATGTTCAATAAGGTTTCATTTATAACAGCCAGAAATTGGAAATAACTTAGATGTCCTTCAACTGAAGAATGGATAAAGAAAATGTGGTACATTTATACAATGGAGTATTACTCAGTTGGTAATAACAATGACATCATGAAATTTGTAGAAAAATTTTGAGTGAGGTAACCGAGACCCAGAAAGATAAATAGGGTATGTATTCACTTATGAGGGGATAGGCCAAGAGATGTTAGGTAAAGATGAGAGGCCTGCGGGGGGGGGGGTCACAGGAATCTCACTGGGATGGGGAAATAGGCTAGACTTATGGGTATATTGGGGGCAAATGGGAGTAAGAATAGGGGAATATGGGGTGGAGGGAAAGAGTGTGGGGAGAGACAGCTGGAAATGGGGAGGTACATTTAGGGAGTGATATGGAAACCTAGTATAATGAAAAGTTTCTAGAATCTATCAAGGTGATCAAAATGAGGACTCCTAGTAATGCGGGATATCAAATCTCACTCTAGCCATCACTTGTAGCCATGTGATGCTTCCAACGTTGAGACTAGACTGCATTCAATTGAGCTGTTGGCTAAGGGGGTCCTATGGAAAGCTGCAAGCATCCCAGTTTGTTGATAAGAAAAGAGTTGATCACCACGAACTGATAGTATGGCCCCATTGCCAAGGGCAACAAGTACACAACTGAGAGAACATGTTGAGCTGGTGCCTACATGAAGCCTTTCATTCCTACATCCTAGTCTGCTTGGTGTGAAAAGGTACTCTTCAGGCTACAGAAAGAGAATATGGAAACTAAGCCAGCCACAAAACCTTTGACCCACAATCTGTCCTGCCTGTAAAATATTCTAGGGTAATCTGGCACAGAATTTGTGGGAGCAGCCAACCAATATCTGGTTTGACTTATGGTCCACTCCAGAAGAAGGAACTCATACCTGGCACTTCTTGGGTAATCAAGAACCAGAGATAGATAGCCCAAAGACCTAGGATAAAATCAAACACTGTTAGCCAAAAAAAAAAAAAGGACTCTTAATGATTCCCCTACACTAATAGATCCTTGCCTTATCTAATCATCATCAAAGAGAGGTTATCTGGCAGTAAATAGAAACAGATACAGGGGCTTACAGTCAGACATTACCTTGAGAAAGAATGTAAGTGGGAGGTCTCCATCAAATCCCTCCCCTCTGAGCTCAGGTAATCCTTAGAAACTGGTCACAGAAGATTGTAAGAGCCAGAGAGGATGAAAGACACCAGGAGAACAAGAACCTCTGAAAGACCTAAGTAAAGTGCATATGAGCTCAAAGAGACTGCAGCAGCAAAACACACGGCCTACATGGCTCTACAAGTCTTCTGCATATATGGTGTAGGAGGATTCTTCTGTATTTTGGGTTGCTTTCATTGGTTAATAAAGAAACTGCCTTGGCTTTTGATAGGGCAGGACTTAGATAGGCTAGATAGGCAGGGAAAAGAGAACAGTATGCTGGGAAGAAGACTGGGTCAGGGAGAGCCACCATGAAGCTGCCAGGGTTAGACATGCTGAATGATTCCCGATAAGACCACTGCCTCATGGTGACTTACAGACTATTAAAAATGGGTTGAAATAAGATGTGAGAATTAGCCAATAGAGGCTAGAGATAATGGACCAGGTAGAATTTTAATGAATACAGTTTGTGTGTAATTATTTCAAATGTAAGCTAGCCCACTGACAGCGGGAGCTGGGCAGGACACAGTCCACTGCTCCCTCCTTACAACAGTTTGGTGCTCCAACGTGTGGGGTTAATCCACTTAAAAACCTGAGAGGGCTTTAAAAAGAGAGAATTTAACACAGTTTTTTCCTTTTTGTGGATGGTGTGCTACTGAGAGATTTCCTGATTCAGCAAAAGCTGCTGCGGGTTTTAAAATGGGCTTTCTGGTCTGTGCCGCCAGCCCAATCTTTGGCTCCTGCTAGAGACAGAGCCTTTGAATGGGGTTTTCTGACTAAAATGTTACTTGCTTTCTTGATGACAATGTCGATTTGCTGTGTGTGCTGTGTGCCTGGAACATTGTCTTCAGCTCAGAGGTGCAACTGGCACTAAGACAAGAGCGCGGCTTTGCTCCGCCATGCTGGAATGTGCTGATCTCAGGCAGGAACTGCCGTAATTATCATAACAACAGCACAGTTAAGGTTTAGACTGGGCAGGAAGCAGGCGGTACCATAATTACCCCATTAGCACAAGCTAAAGTTTTTAAAAACTGCTTAGCTTAGCGTTTTAAGAAGTGCTCCTGTACATTAAGGAACTACAGATTCACAACATGGGTCACAGTGTTGGATGGGTGTACATAGGCTTGGTAGAGAGAAAAAAATAATATAGAGAGTAATAAAATAAAGTTAATGCCTTAAAAAAGGGTAAAGTCTTTAAACAGACAGACTACAGATAGTTATAGATTAAGAGAAATAAAATAAGTAAGCCATGCAAACAAAGAGGTTCTTCTTTTGTTTTCATAGAGGATGAGAACCTGTGGATTTCTCCTATACCAATCTGGTATGATAGACCACACCCTCCTGAAAGGACACCATGAACACCTTCAGAAAATTACTTCACTCAACTGCCAACTGAGATGAACCTAGCACACAGGTTATACCATGAAAGAC
>JAQHUG010000216.1:2117238-2128765 GCA_028555095.1 Dicrostonyx torquatus | reverse complement strand
TCTGGAGTCTTTGATGGAATTGAAGAATAGATATTTATAATTTTCCTTTTTTGATCAAAGAAAATGGATCTAAATATTGTAACTGTAATTCTTGCTTGATAACTGTTTTGTTATATGTAATTTTACTATGTTAAAATGAAAGCCTTTCTTTTTTGTTTAAACAGAAAAAGGGAAAATGGTGTAGGAGGGTTCCTCTGTATTTTGCGTTGCTTTCATTGGTTAATAAAGAAACTACCTTGGCTTTTGATAGGGCAGGACTTAGATAGGTGGGGAAAAGAGAATAGTATGCTGGGAAGAAGACTGGGTCAGGGAGAGCCACCATGAAGCCACCAGGGTCAGACATGCTGAATGATTCTCAGTAAGACCACTACCTTGTGGTAACTTACAGACTATTAAATATGGGTTGAAATAAGATGTGAGAATTAGCCAATAGAAGCTAGAGATAATTGACCAGGCAGAGTTTAAATGAATACAGTTTGTGTGTAATTATTTCAAATGTAAGCTAGCCCACCGACACCAGGAGCCAGGCTGGACACAGCCGGCTGCTCCCTCCTTACAACACATATATACTATAGCTATTAGCTTATTATATTTATGGGCCTATTGACTGTGAGAACAAATGGGTCTCTGACCCTTGTGACTGCTCTTGGGCACTCACAACCTGCTGGGTTGTGAGTCCAACTTTGACATAATCATTTGTGCTATATATTTTATTTTGTCATATTTAGTTATGTCTTAGAAACCTGTTCTTTTCTGATGAGACACAGAAAAAGAGTGGATCCAGAGGGGACAGAAGATGGGAAGGAACTGATAGTAATGGATGGAGGGAAATATACAATCAGGATATATTATATGAGAAAAGAATCTAATTTCAACAAATGGGAAAAATTGAAATAAAAATTTTAATGGTGAAATTAAAAATACATAAACATAAGATATGGAGAAAATAATGATATTAGAAAGAGATGATAATCACTCAGTTTTTATGACATTGATTGATGGGGAAACTATTAGCTAATCACCTCAAGTTAGGGTGTGGTCATTGGGACCCCAGGTAATGAAAACCGAGAGAACACAGGTGTGTGCTCTCTTGCTCTCTCTGTGTGGCGTCTGGTGATCAGATAGGACTTTGGGCTTCCCTGGTTGTGTGAGTCCTGGTAGTGTGAGTCTTCCCTCTTTTCATTTATTAAAAATACCTTTTCCTATTGAGCTGGCTTGGTTAATTATTGTGCTGTTACAACTGGCACCCATGTGGCTTTTATAGTCGTGTCTTTGAATGTTCCCTGCTGCTGTGATCTTCCCTGCACTGTGCTCAGCCCCATCTAGCCTGGGGCCTCACGATTCTTCTGACCCCGCCATACAATGCCCAGTAAGTGTAAGATATGCTCTGCTTTAAGCATCATGGGGTATGCAAATCCTGCTTTCTTACAAGTGATGATTAGCTAAGGCCATAAAATGTGGAACTAAGAGAATATGTACACATAGCCTCCAAGACTGAGAATTATTCAATGTTATCTTCATAAAAAGACTGGAGAAACAGTATAAAGCAACATTAGAAATATGAATGCAAACTTCAAGAAAATTGAATTCTGACAAAAGAATAACAATGATCTTGCTCTTAGAATTTTAACAATAACATATGTCCCTGTGTGTTGGATAGTTTTATGTCAACCTGACACAAGCTAAAGTCATCTGAGAGAAGGGAACCTCAACTGAGAATATGCCTCATAATATCAGACTGTAGAGAAGACTGTAGGGTATTTTCTTAATTAGTGATCGATAGGAGAGGAACAGACCATTGTGGGTGGTGCAGTCCTGGAGGCTGGTGGTACTGAATTCTATAAGAAACCAGATTGAGCCAGTCATGATGAAAAAGTCAGTAAACAGCAGTCATTCATGGCCTCAGCATCAGCTCCTGCCTCCAGTTCCTGACCTGTTAGAGACCCTGCCCTGGCTTCCTTCCATGTTCAAAAGTGATATGAAAGTGTAACCAGGTAAACTAAACCCTTTCCTCCCCAACTTGCTTTTGCTCAGGGTGTTACATCACAGCACTAGAATCTTAATTAAGACACCCCAATTTTAAAATCTTACCATCATAATTATATTGCTGTTAGTAGCCACTTAACAATGTTCAAACACATGTGTGAGAAGCCTCTGGAACAAGTAGAAGTATCTTCTTTCTGAAACATGATGTTATTACCTCAATAACATCACCAAAAATATAATAAACAAAAAATTAAACTTTGACTTAATGTTGCCCATTATTCCCATCACTACCATAGAACCACAGACAGGAGACTTGTGTCAATATGAAAATATGCTAATGAGCAATAATACTTTGACATAAGTGAGTAAATGAAATTAGGAGACTTCTCACTGAGTAGAAAGTGAAAAATCAGACTCTGATATCAGAAAGCCTGGATTATATTCAAGAGTCTATCTCACAGCTGTTACTCACTAATGGAAGAGGTTGAGACAATTACTTAACATCAGTATCTCAATTTCTCAAGCTCTAAAATGAATTTAGTGATAGGAATATATGTTCTAGAGCAGTTGTGTAAACAAGTGAGCTCACATAGGTGACACATTTAGCAGGTATCTGGGAAAGGATACAGAGGTTCCTTGCAGAAATAAACAGAACAAGTTGTGGTGGCACACAGGAGTAGAATGTGGTGAAGAGACAAAGGCAGAGGACTCAGGGATACAAGGTTAGCCTAGAATCCGCCTGTGGCCTGGTATGGGAGGAGGTAATGCATGTCTTTAATGCCTGCACTGCAGCTCGAGACAGAAGCAGGTGGATTCCTGTCGGTTGAAAATCAGCCTTGTCTATGTTGTGAAACCCTATATCAAAAAAGCAAAAGTAGTTATAATCTGGACACTACTTGATAAACAGCCAAAGGAAAGATAGCAACTGTGTTTAAAAAAAGAGATCTGTACCCCAGAGGGAACAATGGTCAGGTAATGAAAACTGTTCAAGTGTGTATCAACTCATGAAAAGACAAGAAAATTATGGTACATGTATAACAGAATATTATTGAACCTCTGAAATGAAGGTAAGTTAGTCACGTGTGAATTGATGTTGAAATTAGGGAGTAGAATAGGAAGCATTGTGTTAAATGAAATAAAACATAAAAGAAATATATGTTTCACATAATCTTACATGATAGACTTTGAAATTTTGACTTTAATGTTTAAATTATGTCTCAGGATTTAAGAGTTAGGGATAGGGCTGACATTAGAGTTAAATTTTCTGCCCTTTTAGAACACCTACGTTCAGTCCCAGCACCCATGTCAGGTGACTCACAACTTCTGGTAACCGCAGCTCTAGTAATCTGACACCCTCTTCTGGCCTCCCTCAGTACCCATACACATGTGGAGACCACATAGACACACACAGCGACCACATAGATTCACACATACACAAAAATAAATGCTTAAAAAAACCCAAGAAACACAGAAAAGGTTCTATTTGCAGAATTTAAGAGTGAACTAGTAGCTAGTCCTGGGTGTATAAAGTAGGGAGGAGGGAAATGAAAGTTGGCCACTAGGTGCTAAGTCACGTTAGCTAGCTAGTGTCAAAGGCTGTGTGATATTGCATAGTAGGGTGATGACAGATAATAACAATAATGTTCTGTGTTTTACAGAAAGGTATAGAAAGGGTTTTTGAAAGAGTCATCATAAAAATAAATGCTCAAGGTTGATGAATTTAATATGATTTAAACATTTTGCAATAGATGTACATATCAACATATTGAATGGTTATCCATTCGGATATACTTTTATGGATGCATTTAAAAATTAACTTGAAATGCATTGGATGTCTGTAGAGATGGCTCAGTTGTTGACAGTGTTTGATGCGTGACAAGTGCACATTCCAACATCCATATAACAGTCTGCACTTGATCTTATTCATGCCTTCAACATTAGCTCTAGCAGTGGGACAACAACCTTTGTGGTGGTAGAGACATAAGACTAGCTTTTGCTTAGGGACTGACATTCAATCAAACAGCAAATGCCTCAGATCCAGGGAAAGGTTCTGCATCAAAGAAATAAGGCAGAGAGAGTCAGAAAATGAAATTAGTCACCGTAATGGGACCTCCTTGCATGTTGCATGTGCATCTGTACACATGTGTGCACATTGGTATACACACACACTTACCACTCACATCCATACACATATTCAAAGAAAAATCACATTGATGGTGATAAATGTCTTTATCTTTTGTGAATACATCCATACATGTGACCTTGAGCAAGTCACATCCCTCACTTCATTAGCTACCCTCTCAATATTAGACTGCTATCATTTTAAGATAATCACTTTAATACTTTAAGAATTTCATACAATGTATTTTGATCATATTCACCGTCTACTCTTACATCTTACCCCAAGATATACTCCCAAATCTCTGCCCCTTAAATCCCCCAGTCTATACCTTCTTAAATTAAAATACAAAAACAAAACTACCAAGTTCAGTGTGTGCTGCCTTTATATCTATTGGTATGAGGCCTTGCACTGGTGTGTGGCTAACTGAATGAGGGCTAACACATATAGAAAACCAAATGTTGCTCTCTCAGAAACCGTAAGCTCTTAAAAGGATCCCGGTCAGGGCTGGGAGTTGGTAAGCCCCTCCCTGCCCCATACTAGAACTTTAATGGACTTGATCTTGTGCGAAATTCCATGTGATGTCTGATCAAGGTGACTAATAATCTAAATGACCTGTATAGCCAGAGTCTGCCTCAGGTTCACACAATTAGGACCAGAGGTGGCAAATAGCTCAAATGACCTCTACAGCTACCTGTATGACTGAGGTCAGATGCTTAGACCCTTTAGCTAGTACAGGTATCCTATCTCTAGAACCCATCTTCTTGGAGGAAACAGCATGTACCTCGAGTTGAGTTTCAGCCTAATTATGTTTCTTTGTATAATGGGAATTCTATTACACCAGGAAACTTTTTTTTCCAAATTGTACTGAGTTTAAATCATTGGAAATAAACTATGTGTTATTAGGTTGCTGAAGTCGACTCCAGGTTGATAAAGTCAGTCTACACCAGGTTTCCACCCTCGTCTCTTTGTGTAGTTACTTTTCCTGTATAACAGCTGCAGGAATCCCTTCATGTTCTCCCCCTGGGCCCTGGGGGCTCTTCAACCACTAGTTCTTTGTCAGATTTATAGTTCCAGGTACTTATGTCTTCCTTCTGGACCGAGTCTTAAATCCTAAAGGAAAGTGGTTGGTTACCTCCATAGTATTCACACCGTGATTTCATCCATGGTCACATCTTGGCCACACTGTTCATTGCTGTAGCTTTGTAGCTTAATAATGTTGATGACCTCCTAACCCCTCACAAGAAACTCACCTAGTATCTTTCGGTCGTATGAAAAGTAGGCATCGGCAACGAATCTTCCTTCTTAGTACCAACTTGATTTCTGTATGTTCTGTGACCAAATGTGTTGTCTTTAGCAAAAAGGTCTATGTATGAAGTTCAGATGGGAGACCAAGAACAATAATGATAACTTGTATTACTTAGGGATCTCAAGGCCATCCCTAATCAACAACTCAAGGGACATTTGATTTGACAACCTATGGTTTCTGGGGAAGAGTTTTAACGCTTTTCCATGAAACTCTATTTGAATTTAGAAGCACACACATACATTCAAATATACATGCATACACATATGCATATATATATACATATATGTTAAATATATATTATAGAATGATAAGATTCTGTATGTCATTTCAAGCATCTTTAATGCTATTCTTCCCATCCTTCATCTTTCCTATTCTATATCTGTTCCCACTTGAACCTTTGCTCCTCATTGTATGCTGTTCCCCTTCTAAACACCTGTGTTCCTCTGGCCTTCTTTCTTAAAATCTTTCTTTACCCGCCATGCCAATGGCCCCTTTCTAGTTTCCTGAATTCTACTGATAGTCTAGGTTTGACCCATAAATTTAAGTATTTGATGCTAAGATTCACATTAGTGAGAACATGCCAAGGTTTTCTTTCTGGGTCAGGGTTATCTCACTCAGTATTTCTATCCATCTCCTGGAAATGCTCATTGTTTTACAGTGGAATAGAACATGATTGTGAATCAGTATCACGTTTCTATTATCCACTCATTAGTTGAAGGACATTTGGTTGTTTCCCATATCCTAGCTACTTTGAAGAGAGGATTATGAACATGAATTGACATCTCTATCTCTAGCAGGAAATCCAGTCCTTTGGGTCCATGCTCAGCATTAGCTTCTCTGGGTCAGATGGTAGACGACTGATATAGAGACTTCTACAGTGGTTTCCATAGTGGCTGGATCCATTTGTATCCCACCAATAATACATGACTTCCCTGTTACCCTACATTACTAGCAGTGTTTATTGTCTTATTTTCTTAACCTCAGCCATTCTGAATTGATTAGGATGAAATCTCAAAGTAGTTTTAATTTTCACTTACCTCTTAAATAAATATGTTGGACACTAAAAGAAATATTTCTTAACCATTTTTCTTTCTTCTGAAAACTCTCTGTACAGTTCCATAGCCCATTTCTCAATTCGTTTTTTATTTTCTCAGCATTTAATATTATTTTATTTTTTTACATTCTCTAGATACTTATCGTCTGTCAGACATGTAGTTGGCAAAGACTCTTAGCCATTCTTCAGACTCCCTGTCAGCCAATTAAGTTTTCCTTTGTAATGACTGTCATTGTGTTTAAATAAATGTGACAATGATTTTACACGTTATGGAATAAACAATTAAAATAGATTAATGTATTAATTATTAATTATAAATGGTTTCCATTACTATAAGTCAATTACCAAACATTCATATATATTTCTGAGCATATTCTGAAGTAAAATAGAATAATAGCATCAAGGGTAATACTTAAAGATAGCCTTTATTTCAAACTTGTACCTCTACAGCCTTGCTTTTTTGAATTGCACAAGAAATAATGTCACACTAAGCATAAATGAGCCACAGCTACAGAAAGCAAAATTTAAAAACAGAATGCAAGGAATTTAGCATTCTATCCTAATATTTAATACTGTTTCACTTTGTGCCCATATAGCAATATCCTTTTAATAGAATGTTCATTATTCTCAAATTCATTTCACAAAGAAGATCGTTTGCCCTATAATCATGATACACATAGAAAGAAATGCCACTCTTGGGATCCTAAATGGTGCTTATTTTGCTTTGTCTCTATACTGTGAAGGAACCCATGAAGACTTCATAGCAAGTAGGGTGACCCCAGGGAATCTGAAACAATTTTGCACCGCCAACTCTTGTGATAGTATGAATTTTAATCTCTACAGAAAACTCATAAAATTGTGCTCATACCTTAAAAGTATGCACACAGAAAGACAACAACAGAGGAGATGGTCAGGATCACTTGCCATGTAGCACTAAAATACAAAGACATATATCCTGGAACTTAAATTTTTAACAGATGTAGGATGTGACTCCAAAGGAGAGTTGCTATTCTTGAATTTACAGATCCCATTCATAGCATTCATGAATGAAATTCAGAGGACTGGTACATGCTAATGAAAAAAAATTTATTTTACTTTTATAAATAAAATTTAACATTTATTGAATTATGAAAGTTTTCCACAAGCCACAATAGTACTATCAGTAAGAATGATATTATTGAAACTCATTTAATATCATATGTTGATTATGTTCATTATTAATATTATTTTATATTAATGACTATACATTTTATCAACCAGAAATTATACTTATTACAACTTCAAAATTACCATTATTAAATTTGAGCCTAAGTATTATTAATTGATACACATAAAGGTCTATTATCTAACAATTCCACTTTGAAGTATGTAACCAAAGCAACAAAATCAACATATCACAGGTGTCTGCTCTCCCACTTTCATTGAGGGACTATCCATAAGAACAAAGAAATAGATGCAATCTAAGAGTTTATTGGCTGATGAATGGATAAAAACTGCAAGGAAGAAGGGTATGCCAGAGACAAAAGTCATTAATCAATGGGTACCAAGTTAAAATAGGATGAGCAGATGTGGAAAGTGTATTCTACATCACAAGACCAAGGAAGGAAACATTTTTAAACCTTTTACAACAAGATGATAAAAATCTTTAACCTGATTTCTAATTATGTATGTGTTAGAATGGAATATAACCTGCTAACTATACTTCTGTTGAAAGGGTAACATACAAAACTACAGGAAAAAAAAAACCTCACCTCTTCCAATCCACAAATAATCCATTGCACTTTACAGACAGTTCTCAAAAAAAAAATACAAATTACCAATAAATGTTTTAAAGGTTCTCAGCAAATCCAGCCATCATAAATGTGAAAATTAAAATACCTTACAATTATACCTCACCTTTTAAAAGAATTACCAGCCCCAAGAAAATAATTGGAAGAAAATGCTGCAGAAGACCAAAGGAAAGATGAACACTTCCTCCTTATTGGCTTGGCCACTATGGTTATCAGTGTGGAGGCTTATAAAACACAAGCAGAAACCTAAAACTAGAATGACCATAGGACTCAGCTATGCACCACTAGGCATATCTCAAAGGACCCTATCTCCTACTCTAGAAACACCTTCATATCCACATTTGGTGCTGCTCTGTTCACAATTCCAAAGAATAGATGTAGTCTAGATGTCCATCAACATATGAATGAATAATGTAAAGATGATACATATGTATACACAGTGGAATTTTATTCCTCCTCAAAGTAATACATAATTATGAACATGTAGTAAAATAAAAGGAACTGGAAAACATTAGACTAAATGGGTAACCCAAGCTAAGAGGGATAAATACCACAAGCTCTTGCATGTAGATTCTAAACTCTGTTAACTATGTGTATCCTGACAGAGTAAATATTGACAAAGAACAGGAAATTAGAAAGGACTTGAGGAGAATGAGACAAATAAGGCTTTAGGAAAAGCAGTGGGGTGGGGATATAAAAAAAGTAGAAAGAATACTAGCAACAAAAGTATAAGAAGAAAGACTGGTGAGGTTGGAAGGGAAACAACAGAATTGATTGCATGTAAGACAAGGCAAGTAAGAAGGAAGAGTTATAGTAATCTAGTTATCAATTAATTGTGGAAAACAATGACTAAGAGGCCAGACGATGACTGAAAATGGGATCCAGCAATTATGGTTACTGAAAGTGTTCATTTCAAAAGCTGAGAGGGAATTGTGGAAGGTCATCATTTGCCTCTTCTAGTTGAGTTCACACAACACCGAAGTCTTCTACCATACTAAGTATATTTTAGCTCAAACGATTTATATTTGAGGACTAACTACAGAGTTGTCCCAATCAGTAAAGTGTCCGCCATGCAAGCACAATGATTTGAATTCAGATCCTCCGCAGGACTGATGTAAGACAGCTCACAACTGCTTGCAACCCCAGTTACAGAATATCTATATTTGTCTAGACACACTTGTTCTCACATGCACACACTCCACCACACTCAGATATGTTCATAATTTAAAATAAAATTATTCTTAAAAGTAATGAAGTGGAGAAGTGATCGAGAAGACACCTGGCATTTACCTCCAGCCTCCATACCTAGAGGCATACATATACTACACAGAAAGACAGACAGACAGACACACTTAGAGAGACGCTAATGCGCACATGCACACATGTCCTCTTTCCTGTATCTGTCTCACACACAGTTGGCATCATAGACAATGTCCACAGCCACTTGATAGAATGGAGTATTTACAAGATCAGTTCAGGCACAGTAAAGTGCCATATCTGGAGTTCTGTCTCTTTGTTCCAACTATTTCTGACTAAGAACAGGGTAAGGACTGTAGCAAGACATATAAGCAACCCACTTTGATTTGAACTACTAACTGCTAAAGTTAACACTTTAAGTGCCATGTAAATACCTCACGAATTAAGTAGTCCTCTCTGTGCCTCTAAAGAACTAAGAGTTGTGTGCAACACTGCAAAGCAGAAAAAATTGTCTTTGATATAGCCAGAAGCTGAAATGCGGCCACATTCTGTTTGTGTGAGCAATCAGAGCACAGTCAAACACTTGCACTTGGCATCAATTGTACTTTGATTCACAGATGTCACAAAATAGAGCAGAGAGATGGAAAGTAGTATTCTGAACTGCATGAATAGAAAGGCCTGGCTTGTGCAAGGAACTCAGTCTTCAAGAAACAGAATAGCAAAGGGGGAATTCCAGACTGGAACAAGCCAGCAAGCTAGAATATAATTAGGCAACTGATATGTGTGTGTGTGTGTGTGTGTGTGTGTGTGTGTGTGTAACATTTTGTTACTGCCTAAAATTTGCCAGGGTCTCTTTTTATTGAATAAGACCAGGTCATACTGTTAAAACGTTTGATAATATGGATATTTGAGAATACATGCAAAAATATTTCCTATATATCTATATGATATCCTATACAATTTTTAAAATGTCATGGATTCCCTTCTCAAAATATCTTTCATCTTGATAATGATCTTAGAAAAACACAGTCATTTTGAGATATGCTATTTCCTTTAGTGATCTCAGATATTGTCCTATATAAGCAAGTGTAACAGAGTTAATTGTCTGGTATTTATTAAGAAGCAATGGTGCATAAAACCTTTCAATATCAACTCAGAGCAGAACAAAAGGCAGCTTTGTTGATGTGATCACTAAGGCAAATGACACATTAACTCAGTGTTATTAATTATACAGGGGAAACAAATTAGAGACACTCACATGCATAGACAATCTCTTCAAAAAAGAGATTATTGAAAAGAAAACATTATTCATATTTCCCTGAAGTTGTAATATCACAAACATTTAAGATTTTTTGAAGCTTCAAAATGGAAAATTGAATGGTTTTGATTTTGTTAAATTTTTCTCTTTCAGTGCCCAATGGTTTAAAATGGAGACAATTGTGAACCATTCTGAGTGTTCAGATATTCAGACAATCAACGTTCATTTTAGCAAGTGCCTTTAAATTTCTTTCAGGTCTCTACCTGTGGCAGATAAGCAAGACCATAGGCAGCAGATCTTCCTAGTAGTTTTCAAAGCTGCTGTTGAGAATAGAATACAAGTCCAGATTTCAAATGTACCAGTGTCTCTCATAAGTGAGAAAGAGAGAGAGCTATAAACTAATAGTCCTCTTGTAAACAAAAAGATTCCAAAATTACAGAGCATTTCCCAGCACCTCTCTTTTTTGTTTGATTTTGATGTAACTTGGCATCTGTCTGATGTTATACTCTGCTGCTATGGTGCATAACTTATCAATGGGCTTTGGTATGGTATGCGTTTTTCTTTTGTAGTAAACAATTTTTGGCACCTGTCCCCAAATAACTTTTGAGTTATGTAAAGAAAACTATACATGGCAAAAGGCAGTAATAAATAGATCTAAAAATGAGATGTGCATGAAATGTCAGTTTCTATTGTTAGACATCATTATTTTAGCTGGGGTTGAATTTTTAAGACAGGGTCTCCCTATGTAGCTCAGGTTTGCACAGAACTTGTGTTTTAGAATGTAGTTTATGAGTCTCCCAAAGGGCTAGAACGA
>JAQHUG010000216.1:2080047-2092117 GCA_028555095.1 Dicrostonyx torquatus | reverse complement strand
GCATCTCTCAATGGTGTCTTCTAACTCTAGCATAGTGTCTCGGAAGTAGTAGATCTCTGAGTCAAACTTTATTTGCAAACTCTTTCCTTTTCAATAACTAGTTATGGCATGAATGCTTTGGGGAGTGTTTATGGATATTTTCACCTTTCTAAAACCTTTGCTATGTTCTAATGATGGAATTTCATGAGAAGATCCAGATGTGAAATTTCCACATTGGTTTTCATTTGCTTTCTAAGCACATTATTACAACAGGGTGCTCATTGATTTTTTAAACTTCCAGGAGTAATTGATTGCCTGCCAGTGCTTCTACCATCTCAAGGGTTAGCTTAAAACGCAGGAAATTTTCATTATGCAAAAATGCATTCTCATTCAAAATGTTCCTAATGTTTGGTGAGAGCAACACTTGCTGATCTAGTCTTGTTTTTTCCCCTAAGAGAATGCATGTTTCTTTGAATGCTTTTTCTCCAGTCTCTGGTGGTTGACATGTGACTTAATGGCTTTCATTTAACATATTTAGGCCACTGTCATTATTTGATGTCTAACTTCCCACCATTCTAGATCAAACAAATTTTCTGGCTTGTATTCTCTATGTTCTTTATCAAGTTACTATCTCACAAATACCACAAGGTTCAATGTAGTCCAGAAATTGAGATAAGAAATAAAAATGTCTAATAGCATTGACCTTTTAGGAAGAGAAGCAGAGTTGTGTACAGGAGAAAAACAATTATTTTTGCCTCATTTTGAAAAAACCTATTTGGGCTTCTGTTAGTATCTGGCTATGTTACCAACTGAAACAAGAACAAAGGATGTCCAAGCACAGTCCTTGCACTCATGAAATCATGGTAACTGTGATTATCTGCACAAATTTGCTAAGTTTGGGCCAATTGACACAGCATTGTGAATGTGTCACTTGTGAGGCCCCACAGAGGGATTATTAACAATTAATGGTTATTGGGAAAAGGGTAACAATTTTCTCAGTGGTATAGACACAGATAAGTTACTCTTCGCAGTGAATAACTTCTCACCCATGATGGCAAGCAACTTGTATTAAACTCAATAGACCATACTTAAGAGAACCCATGAAAACAAGAAAGATGCATATTAAGAAGTAGGACCCAGAGATGGAGAGTAAAAAGTCTCAAAAAATTATGTAAATGTGTAAAATTGTTAAAAAATGAAATTTACTTTTAAAGCTTGGTCTTCAATATGGTCATCTTCAGAGATGGTGGAGCTTGAGAAATGGAGCCTATGGGAAGCCGCTGGGAAGGACTGTGTCCTCGAATTATAGTAATCTTCACAGGCCTCCAATTAGGGCCTGAAAGAATGGGTAGCTATAAAAAGAGCAAGGCTGGCTCCCGGGCTGCTGTTGTCCTGTCCTCTACGTGATGTCTTCTTCGTTTTCTTCCATCATTATTGCTTTGCCTTCCGGGGCAGTTATCAGGACTGCACTAGAAGCTGAACAGAAGGGTCACCCAATCGTGGCTCTCAGCTTCAAAATCTACGAGGCAAACAAATTTGTGCTTCATGCTCTTCAGTATATATTTTCACAGCAATGTAAAAATGGACTCTATAGTTTGTCGCAGAATTTCTCTTAAAAAAGCACAGGTTTCCCAGTTGTTATTTCTCCAAGCATCTAAAGTATGAGCAAATTGACTTTTGTCTGAATAGCAACTGTCAGGATTAGGCAGGATAATGGGCATCTTTGATATTTACTCCGTAGTTTCTTGTGTCCTTTGAAAGATTTTCATGTAAAATCGGCTTTGATCATTTTCTTTAGACTTTTCTTATTCAAATAAAAGGGCAGCTTTCTTCGTTGTTTCTTCTTTCCTTTGTTCAGAAAATAGTAGTTAATTTTCATTGTCAACATGTTGGGATCCAAATCACCATGGAAACCCATGTCTGTATTTATGAGGGTGTTTGCAGGGAGATCTTAGTGAGCAGGGACGGTGTACCCTAAGTATGGGAGGTACCATCCCAATAGGCTCGAGTCTTAGACTAATGAAAAGTGCAAGGGTTATATGAAATGCTTACCACTTACCATCCCAAACCTTTCAATCAGACCGTTGCCTCAATCACAGTTAGATAAAGTCTGCATCACTCTGTGAAAGGAGACTCACAGAATCTCCTGAGTCCTCTCTAGGAGTGAGCATACTTCACAATGGACATTTAAAACCTTTAGAACAATAGCAATCTTTTCTCAGAAGTAGTGGTTTCTTTGATCTCTAACAGAAGCAGAAGTAGAAAACCTACATAAAATTCATGTGACACATAGGTAAAAAGCTATAAGTCCACATTTTGATTTGCTCTTCTGTAGCTAACGATGGTGATTTGAAACAGGTGGTTCTTTAGAAAGGGAGTGCCATTGATCGTGTCTTTGCTCCTAGTTTAATCCTTGCTCATAATTAAGGTAAAGCTACTTACACAAGTCAAAGAATTTGAGGACTTCCTCAAAGAGTATGAATACAGGCATTTCTTTTTTTTTTCTGGATTTTCGAGACAGGGTTTCTCTGTGGCTTTGGAGCCTGTCCTGGAACTAGCTCTTGTAGTCCAGGTTGGTCTCGAACTCACAGAGATCCGTCTGCCTCTGCCTCCCGAGTGCTGGGATTAAAGGCGTACGCCACCACCGCCCAGCTGAATACAGGCATTTCTTTGAGAAAATACTTTGAGAAATTTAAAACACAATTGCACTTCTGTTCTCTTGTTACTAGAACTCAGCAGCAATTTTTAGCTCTCATTGTCTTTTGTTCTTAGTTTATAAGTGAGTCCATCACTGCTGAACATGTAGCTGCCAGTATCCTAAAGATTCAGTAGGAATTCTAAAGAAAGGAGAGGAAGGAATAGTTTTCAATGTAGGGCGGTCGTCTCCCAGTAATGACAGAAAGCAGGACAAAGAGATCCATAGGACCTAGAAATAAGCTTCAAATAAAAAACAACCAATGTACCAAACTAATCTCACTTTCAGAAGCCAGAGCCAGTTACTTTTGCATTGTATGTAGTGTCTCCTGCATGCTGACTTGACATAAATTTCCCTCAGCAACATTTCTTTCAGCCAGTTGAAACAACCTACCTCCTGGGGGGAATCAGTTGGTAAGAAAAACAGAATGGTGTAGGGAACTAAGCAGTTTTGGCACAGAGCCTAATTATGTCTAAAAATAAATATTCCGGTCCATAACCTCATAATGCAAGTATGGTCTGTTTGGCTACCACTTTTCTAATGACAGATCTTTAAGAAACAAAAATAATTTCAACATTTACATTAAAACCTTACTGAATTCAAAGGAATAAAGCAGACTGTTTTAACAATTTGTTCAGCTAAAGAAAAAAGCAACAACACTGCGAATTCAAGCCATTTGACAAATTATGTGTAAATGACTTTGCTGGTTGAAGATTATATATGTCAACTCAATTGTCACAGCCACCATTATTCACATAAGCACATTGAGTGTATTTGTCATTAGTGTTGATTGGCTGTATATTAATTCTGATATATCTTACTGCTTTTTTTTTTTTTTGGTGGTACTAGGCACCAAACCCAGAGCTGGGTACATAATAGATAAAAGCTCTTTGACTGAACATAACATCAACAACAATACATTTCCAAGTTTAAAGTTGTCTGTAGCTTACTGAAGACTTTTCTTCTTCCTGAGGACCTTTCTTCTCGCTAATAGACAACCCTGCTATCTATTAGACTGAAATGCTAGGATATGTCAAAAGGAGAGCTATTCCGGGTAAAATTATTAGGTTTAATATGTTTCTATGTTATTGTGATAATAGAACATGATAGGCAAAGCTTGATGATAACATTTTATGACAAGCTTTCTCTCAGCATTTTAACTGTGCTGTATGTAGTGTTATTCACCACTTTGGAGGATGCAAACTCTGTTATGACTCTATTTTAGCAAATCAAAGAAAACTGCATTAAATTTAAGCAAAATAGAAAACTATTTCTTGCTAAAAATTTTGACAAAATATATTGTTTTATCTTTCATGCAACATCAATACATTAATTATTTTAAAGCAGCAAGGAAAATTCAGCTCTCAGCATGATATCACAGTGTGGATTAAATTCACTAGGTCAATGTCTAATAATAACTCATCTTGTAGATTTTTCAGAATACATCAAAATCTGTGCTTATAGAAAAATATGTCACATATTATAAGAAACTAATTTTAGATCATAATCTTGACAATTACACTTAGCATATCTTTAACATTGCAAGGATAAATTCTAGCCTTGTGTTTAATCATTTGTACTGTTTCCAATTTGGAGTGAGGACATTTCCCTTTTATACTCAAACTAAAAACATTAAGTTATACACACACACACACACACACACACACAAAGCAAACAAACAGTTACACTTGACTAAGCTTTGAGTTCTTTTGAGGAAATTATTGTGACAGGAATATGAAGGATGGGACCCAAAGCCATGCTTATTTTTGGAGGCTAGTCCTGAACCTTAGCCTGTGTTTCTGTGGTTCTTCTGTGTGTCCTGCTCTAGTGATGCAGTGTCAGTGTTGAGCGCTTATCTAGGTTGCCACAGTAAACACCACTGGGCACTGTGGGGCCAAAGAAAGAACTGATTCTTTTGGGGTTCCTTAGATGACTAACTGGACCAAATAATGGAAAAAATATAGATATTTTTACATTTAGATTTTTATTTTTGTATTGACCCCTGGCATGATCAAGCTTTTTCACTTTATTCACAATTGATACTTTCTTTTTCTTTAATTTTGGAACAAAACAAATGTTTGTCTATACGAATAGAGCCAGCAATCATGTACATTGTAGAGTACTGATGCCTGAAAATACACAAATCACAAAATAGTAAATTGTGCCTAACATTGGTTAGGCTTGATCTATTTTTAGCATGTTAGGTCTCGCCATTGGTTTGACTTAGAGACATACTGACATTTCTTATTATCAAGACAATGTTAATAATAGCCAACCATTCTTGAGCATTAACCATATGTTAGATAAGGTTAGAAAAGCTTTACAGTTTTAAGTAATCTTTACCAGACACCACTAAAAAGGTCACTATTAGTATCCTCACCTCATCAATGGGGAAATGGGTACAGAAAGTCAGTTGCTCATCATCTAATCATAACCTTGAATATAAATGACAACACCAACTCCAGATGTTTAGAACATTAATCAGGAATATTAAATGGAATATTGTTAGATTTGATAGGGTATTATAGTTTTTCTATATCTTGCTTATAGTCTAAAGCAGACCCCATATTGCAAAATTGTTATTTTTAAACAACAACTATAGTAAAGGATAATCATTTATCAAAAACTGTGATATATTTCCCCAGTGAAGAATGCAGTGTTGTGGAGCAGGTCACAGATATAATGAGTTTATCCTCTGTCTTCACAGATATTACAGTGTCAAAGTGGTGATTAATAAATAAGTTACTAGTCAACCACATGAAAGGCAAAAAATGCCATTCAGAATGTGTAGAGAAAAGAGTCACTTTTGGATAAAGAGATAGGAAGTGTGCATGCTTATACCAGATGGACCAATGACTAATTAATAATCGAATGTAAAAGGATACAATTTGTTTATTATTTTGTTGGTTGGCTAAGGAGCAGAACATGTTGAGCTGCAAGCATCTAAAGTGATGAAAATCTTGGGTGCACTTGCAACAGGTTGCATGCAGTGAGTCTCCAGTTCTGAACAACATAATAGAGAAATCTCTTTCTCATCCACATCTACAGAGTCATTTCTCACTGTTCTAGAGAAGCCTTCATGCAATTGTCTTTCTAATTTTCTGTGTTAATTTAGCCTTTACCTGTTGTTTGGTTCAGGAGTAAGTTTATTCTTTCAGGACAACCTGAGTTAAAGACCCTGTGACTCAAGACCAGATCTTGAGAGGTTTATTCAACTGTAACAAGAGGAGCAGGCTGCTTGTTGTCCCGGCCACCCGGCTAGCTTACACCCAATATAATCACACAGAAACTATTCATTTATACACTGCCTGGCCCATTAGATCTAACTTCTTATTGGCTAATTCTTACATCTTAATTTAACCCATTTCTGAGTATCGCCACATGACTGTGGCTTACTGGCAAAATTCTAACCAGCATCCATCTCAGGTAGAAGATCCATGTCATCTACAACTCTGCCCTTCTTCCCAGCATTCAGTTCTGTCTACGATGCCTACCTAAGTTCTGTCCTATCAACTAGGCCAAGGCAGTTTCTATATTCATTATCCAGCGAAAGCAACACACAAAATGAAAGAACTCCTACACCACTCAACAAACAGCATTTTAAAGGAATTAACCTGGGCTTGGATAGTATCCGTCTGCTCTGTAAATCAAATGTTCTTTATGTATTATTCAGAGTGGCCAAACTGCATTCATGAAAATGAGCAGATGCTATTGTCCTACATCATACAAGTTTCAAGAAATTGTTCTTATAGGAAAAATAGAGGGTTTCAAGTGTCTGTGCATTAACGGATTGTTAGCTTCTGTGTTCAGAAATGGGGTGGGGGGGGATAGGGAAAGGCCAACACTGGAAACTGGTCACTCCCAAGGAGGAAGTAATGTGACCAAGACTGAAGGCAACAGTGTGCTTGGGGATGTGTGGATATGGCACTACACAGGCACGAATATAGATGCACACATGAAACAGACTCTGTAGATGGAAGTGTCCCACTATAACTGAATGATACTACTGTTTTATACTTCTTCTTATACACGTCATCATTACAATTTAAGAAAAAGTATTCAATAGCATCTCCAAGTATTTGGGAAACTATGGGATGTGACTTGCACAGACACAGGAAATGTAGATGTCAGCAGAGAGGAGCAGGAAGACTCAGTTCTTCCTTTGGCTTAGTTCACATTAGTGGCCTGGCAAGAGCTAGAACTGAGGAGGCACTAATGGCAGACCCAAACATGGAGGCCCCCTGAGAACAGGAGTAACACTCTCTCTTCGAGATGTTCTCTAGAGCCCATGTGGGACGAGGAGATATTCAAAAACTGAATAACTTTTAGCACATACATCCTTAAATCCTGGATTTACATGTCACGGGCTTAACCACTACACAAATAATAATGAAACCAGAATGGAATGCTTGTGTTATGTTGTAACAACTAGCTAGACTTTTCTGAAACAAAAATTTAAACATGTAAGATAGATATTAAAGAAATACTTTTTCTTATTTGAGCGAATGAAAACATTTGGAAGTTCAAGGAAAACCAGAATTTCTAAGGGAAGACAATAATAATGTTTCACAAAATTGATGATACAGTGAAAGCTTCAGAGAGCCATTTAATATAGAGAAGATATACTTGAACACAGTTTGCCAAGAAAATGATTTATCTTGCCTTTACTTTAAAAGAATCAAAAATCACCTCAAAAACTACATTATTACCTTTTTAGATGTCCAAACTTTGGGGCAAAACATTGGTGCTGACGTTTAAATTGTTTTTTCAAAGACTCCTACCTACTAATCCAATCTGTTTTGTAAAAGTATTGACATTTTAATATCTAGTAACTCCATACACAGAAAATAGACAGAACAAAGTCTTAAATATTGATTTATAGCAGTAGCAGAAGACCCAAACAGAGATGAGGGAGAAGGGAAAAGGATGAGAGAAAAAGTGTGAGGGGAGAGGGGAAAGAAGGAGAAGGAGCGAGAGCACCTGTAACATGGTTTGTGTTTCCTGACATCTAGGGTTAGAAAAGTCAAGCCCAAGTGTTGAGACAATAAAACTTATCTATTTTTGCTATTTATAAGGTAAATATAGGTCTAAGAGGATAGACAACTCATTCTTATCCCTGACTGGGCACATTTACATAAACTTTTTTGTATCGATTTTACTTCTTAATTTGTGTGTGTGTGTGTATGTGTGTGTGTGTCCACCATGGTCAAAAGAGGGTATCAAATCTCTTGAAACCAGAGTTACAGGCACTTGTACACTGCCAAAGATGGGTTCTGAAAATCAAATATTGGTTCCCTGCAAGAGCAGTTCGTGCTCTTAATTACTGAGCCATCTCTCTAGCCTCCAAAATGGTGTGGATTGGGAAATTCAGAGATCATACAGAATCAATACCAAAAATCTTAAAAGTAAAGAACTATACATACAAGAATGGACACTTAATGACTACTCTACGTGATTTAAAATGTATTATATGAACCATATCAACCATTAGAGAAAACAGAAATATTAATAGATGAAGAATTACTTTACTCTCAGTACAGTTGATGTTGGCTTTTACTTTATCCTTCTCTCCCAGGCACTCATAATAAAGAATTATTAAGTATTTAATTTTTATAAGTATATCCTATGTCATAAATCTAAATGACAATTAATAAATTCAAATCTCCATTTCTGGAGTGAACCTTCAATAACCTTTCTCTGTCCATATTTACATACAATGCATACCCACATATGAAATACAGATGTGAAAGCACAAGCAAACTGAGCTCCAACTGATAATGGGGTCTCTCAGGACTGCTCTCAGGGTGCTACCTTACACCCTGCCCTCAGCCACAAAATCTCTATTTGTAACAGTCTTCCTGAACAAACTGAGTCTGACCCCAAGTGTGAAGGAAGTCTTACAATCCATGAAGATTGGAATAAGAGTTGAAAGGCATTTGTTACAGCACTGAATATGATACCTCCATCATCATTCAGATATTGGTAGTGTAATTAACAAGCGATTTTAACGTTGATTCTAGCAAGGGCAATTTTTTTTTACAGTGAAAAAGGATTTGTGGCAAACTTTGCACCCAACTGCTCTTCCTGGCGCTACAGAAGGCGATGTTGACTTTCTATTCCTGCTCTTGCCAAATATACCCCACAACTAGCATTCTGAAATAGAAGCTTCTAGAAACGTACCCTCTTTTTTCCTTCTTAAAGGCACCATTACATCTCTGAATAAACTACTGGCTCGTTTATTTACTTATTTGTTTATGTAATGTCACTGTTGACTTCTATTTGCTTCACCTAGGAAAGAACCACAGTAATTTTCTTTTTGGCTGTTGGGACCACGGTTTGTAGAATCATAGTTAAAGTCCCCTTTCCCCACTAGCCATCTCTAGGAATATTTATAAGCCAGTATCATAAAGAACTATATCAGTAACACAACAAAAATAGAAATCTACCAGTTCTGGAAGATGATAAACTTTAGACAAGATACTAACTAGATACAAATTCTTCATTCCCAAAGTATAATGCAGAAATAACTGCTTAAAACTCATCATTAGGAATAACAGTCTTTATCCTACAATGTTACCAAAATGATATGTTAAATTGAAAAATAATTAATTCATATATACATACATATTGTTTACTGCCTGACTGTGCCTTTCTACAATATACACATACTTCAAAGCATCACACAAAAATTTCAATTAAATATAGAAAAAGAACAACCCACAGGATGATCAACATTAATAAATTGTATGTTCACTTCATTTTAAATTAACCAAATTTATTTGAAAGATTAGAAATTATCCATGGCTAAGGAATGGTGCTCAAATCTATGCACTGAATGTAATCAAGAGCACTTTATGGTAATATCAACCAATTGTGATGCCAATGAATCTTGCGCTGTGTAAGAGAAAACACACATATGACTTAACTAGGAAACTGATTGGACAGACGTTAACAAGATCTCAATTTGTAATATAACCGTCAGCAGTGAATGTTGACACAAAGTCAGTTTACTTGATTTTTATTAGTTCTTGAGTGTAATTCCCAATTGAGCCAGTGTTGATATTGCTTAGCTAATAAGAAGTGATAACCGGCCCCTTCTGGGAAAACCTCACACCTCCCCTTTTCCATAGAGTTCATCTCTTGTTACTGATGACAAACTGAGCTCTGCTCCATTCTCCTATGCTTCAATCACCTTTCTACTCTTTCACAATTTGCTTTCTTCATTTCTGTCTGTATACAAATCAGGTGAGTGGGGCTGCTTCTATGATTGTTTTCATTGAAGGTATTGACTGAAGGTGGGATAAACATATCACAAATGTACTCAGATCTAAATAATATTTGTCACTATAAAAGAATGATTTTTTTTCAAGGTGAAAATTGTTAAGCATTTTTCAAGATACTTAGAAAATTCCATATCTCCAGTGTACCACAGTGAACAATTATTTTCCAAAAGAAAAAAAAAAACTAATATATGTATAATTTTAGGAGAGTCTAGCAAATGTCACTTTTCTTTCTTTAGACCATCTACAGTAATAAAGACGCCTCTGTGGCTTCTCAAACTAGCGGATGTGCTTGTCTCCTGATATCACATATAATTTCCTGTCATCACTGTAGCGTGGCCTGTGAACTCTATTCCTTTGTTAACACCTTTGCATTTGAAAACTGATTTTTAAAATTAAATCTAACAGACAACATTTCATAAAGGTGTGAAAGCAAAGTATAGGGTTCATGGAACAACATAAAGCATTCTTACAATATAGCAACCAAGGGATGAACAGGTCCTGGGAACACTCACTTCTCTATGCAAGCTTTTCTGAGTAATGGCTGCTGGTCAGAGCTTTTTGCCTCTTTAAGCAAGAGATTTTCATCTTGTTTTGTCCTTGTTTTTCAGAGCTTGTTTCTTAGCAACAGCTTCAAGGGCTCCTTCAGTAAAAACAGCCGTTTTTAGATTTGGGTTAGTAGTAAAAATTTAAATTTTGGGTTAGAAATATCATGAGCACATATAGTTTTGGATATATTTAAAAATGAATAAAACAAATATCCAGGTGTAGTGGGTATTAGAAGCCTGGTAAAAAATGCAGTTCAAACCACTTGTCGAAGGCACAAGTTATTTTATGAGTTTCTAGGTATTTAATAATTTTATGTCAAATATTCACGCCTTTGACATTCAAATGTCATTAATCATGGCTTTTATTGTGGTTATAAGTGTCACACTTGGTCCTGGCTCACAAGAAAAGTAATTTGTTTCCTGATTTATTCACGGAACTCTCCTTGTTATTCAATAGGATAAATTATTTGTTTCCCAAGATTTTTGTTTAGACACTATATTATTGCCTCATAAAACAGTGTGATGGAACAGTTACTGCCAAAAAATCGTAAAAAAAAAAAAGCCAACCAGTTGGTTTTATTTGCACACAATTAGAAAGTGAAATTCCATTATAACTTAATCACAGAGATTAATTCTTATTTAGAGTCTGTCACAGAGGTCAAACAAATTTTGTTATTAAATTTCACCTGGATAGATCCTAATAAATTTTAAAGAATTCATTATTAGCTTTATTCCCCCCCCCCCTCAAACTTGGAAATGCTGAAAGCGTCTCCATGCTTTGCCAGTGTAAAACCCTGTTTTCTGATCTTTCTTAGGTTCGGAGATCTCCATGATACAAGGACATCTGTCAAGAGATACTGCACATAGGGTTCTGTTTCATATCCGTGGGCCTGCAAATAAGTAACTGTGTGATGTAAGGAATGTCGGTGGTTTCTTTCTACAATGAACAGGCATTTCTTTTGCAGAGAAACAAAGGATAATCAGGAAAGATGATGCACAGCTGCGGCTTCTCTGGCCCCGCATTGCACACAGCCGCACGCAGCTTCCATTTACTCAAACACATACACCTGAGCTGGAAAGGCGCTTTGTGACCAGAAGGAAGCTAGTGAACGAACATTTTTGAATCCTGGTAGAAAAGACCTGCAAGTGGATTATTTCTTTCTAGGATCGTGTTCATGTTTGCACAAACCCACGTCCTCATAAATAGAATATACAGCCTGGTAAGCAAGTAATTTCCTCCTCCAATTGCTTTGTTTTCTAATCTTTCCTGAGTCTAGAGATATTGTAGATCACATAGCAAAATAAAAGCAACACATACACTAATGGATATCCATCAGCCAACCTTATCCTGGATGAAGTAAGTTCAGAGTCACAGGAGTCTTGATTTGGAGCAGGAGGACAAATGTCAGTGTCAGATATGATGTAAGAAAGACTTGACAATTAGGGCACTAACAGAGACATACATTGATCTAATCTACATGGGAAGTAGAAAAAGACAAGATCTCCTGAGTAAATTGGGAGCATGGGGACCTTGCAGGAGGGTTGAGGGGGAGGGGAGAGGCAGAGAG
>JAQHUG010000216.1:2058712-2076521 GCA_028555095.1 Dicrostonyx torquatus | reverse complement strand
GCCAAAAGAGCTTTCTTTAGTCACAATGGTATGGAAATTATTCACAAATAATTAGAAATCATTTTATTTTTCTATTTGTATACTTTACTCCTCATGATGGGTCCATAGGATTTGTCAGAATATACCTTCTGGAATTTTAGGTGGAATATACTCACTTAATTAAACCATTAACACAATATACTTCTATGCACTAGCCCTCAACTATCAAGGCAGTAGTTCAAACTATCTTAGACTTACAACTCTATGTATTTACAATATTCCCATTTTCTTCTTTTAAAAACTATCTATTTTTTAAACAAATAGAAACTTTACTATGCCATTTTAGAGAGAAGTAGTTTTACCTCAGGTACCCCTTCCTAGAAAGAAATATATGCCCTTGAGGAAAATCAAAATGTATAGGCATGCAATGTTAATATAATTTTTTTAATGTTGGAGAATAGCCAAGTGCTGTCACTTACACACAATAGCATTTATTTAGGTTTAAAAATACGAAAGTTCACCCACACGGAAAAGAAAACTCTGCCATCTTTGATGTATTTTTATAGATCGTCATGAATGGACCATATGACCATTTTATGTAAAACATCCCTTTATAGACAAAGCACATGGACATCAAGAATATGCATTATATAAGTAATAAAAAATAAAAATCATCATAGATTAAACAGTTATCACTTTTGGGGCATTTCAAGTAGAATTTTGTTCAAAACAAAACTTGACTTATACTTTTGGAAGAAATATGCTATTACAAACTCAAAACAGCGTGTATAGCATTTATATATGTGTACATAAAACAATCTTCATGATACAATGACATATTCACAACTTTTCTTTGACAGTCTCAGTTTATTGTTAATAAGAGCACTTTTAAAAATATCTCAGTCCACTGTGAAATGCCAGCGAAGTGTGAGTGCTGCATTTGCTTGCTCCAGCTTCTGTTCTTCCACACAGAGTTAACCTAAGCGATAGGCAGGCACATGTCATGGATTGTTGTGTTAGTGAGGGCTTTACAGATGCATAGAATTCAGAGAAAATCATAACACTTTACATGTGTTTTTGCATGTTTTGTGGAATGAATATTAGCCATAACATGATTTCAAAATAGCCACTTGAAAACAAAAAGATATCTTGACACTTACCATTCAACCACTTTGAAGAAAAACAAAAACTTTTCAGACATGCTATAAAATTTGATGACCTGCCTTGAAGGAAATCATAGCAGCAGAGCTGCATCACTGAGAAAAAGAATAAAGTCTGAGACTCATTTAGCCTCTGATCTTTATTTTATAAATTATTGTATAAAATATAGAAACGGAGGCTGAAGATCTGTCACAATTTTATTTCACTCAATGTGTTGCATAGTGTCTTACTTCCTAGCCCTGAACTTCAAGCCTAGGCCCTTTCCATAATATTTCCCTAAAAATTGTATATTACTCATTATAAACAATCAGTGCAGCTTTCTTTGATACCAAAGGAAATTCCCTTTAAAATTCCATGAAATGGCTATAACTCAGCCTTTTAGGAACACCAGTGATTTACTAAAATTCCATCAATCTTACTAAATACTGAATAATGCTGTGTAATATTTTGGATTTCAAAGAAAGATTTTCATACAAGAAAAAACAGTGTTCTCTGGATGAAGTTCTTTACATACAAGCCTACTTTGATGAAAATCTTTTGCTTGCAGGAGCAACAGATGCTTGAGATAGCCCGTTAGGCTCCAGAATTGCCAAAGACCCAGTCTAAATGCAGAATCTGGTCCTACTGCGAGCCTACTGAATTTATTTCAGTAAATGAGTAATCCAAATCATTTTTGTTCACATCAGACTTCAAGTTCTTGAAGTGAGCGACAACCCCATGGGTTTTTTCCCAGATATTTCAGTGCCTATATTTTAAAATACGGGTTTTTTTTTTCCAAAACTGTGCTGTTGAAGAAAAATGAAACTCTGATTTAATAAGGAAACGATGGGGGAGTTGTGACAGTAGAGAAACAGGGAAAAAGCCAAACCAGTAAAATCCTCCTTTCTTATAGGAAATTTGAGATGCTGCCATATCTCACTAATCCAGGCATGCTTTGGTTCCATGCCACATACCTGTCGATAGATAAGCACCTCCTGAGTGTCCACAAAATATAAAATACTAAGGATATTGTGAGTAGAAAAGATGCGTACTTTCATTTGTTCTCCAAGCACTTTTAGCATCATTATACCTGTTTCAAAGAGTAAATAATGGGTTTGTGCAGAGATTAAATGACTCAAGGAAGTTTTGCAGGTAAATAAGGATGCCAAAATTAGAAGTCAATTATTTTATAATTCAGTTATTTCCTCAAATTTCCTGCCTCTCTCTCTCTAATCTGCTTTTTAGTTACCTAATATGTACATATGTAAAAGTTACCTTTCTTTTCGAAAGATAGAAAACGTTCAAAAGTAAAATAAAATGTGCAATGTTAAAATGATACTATGGTATCTGTTTACAGATGAGTATATATTTATATTTTATCGGAAAATATAGTTCATTTAGTTGCTTTCCAGCTGATTATATTAATATTCACAATTACCTTGTTTATGTTAAAACATAACGTGGGTTAAGTATATTCTTAAAACTTAGAAGAGTCTTCAGAGTTTTATAAAAATAATGCAACATGCTTCATTCTTTCAACTTATGTCTTTCACTGTAAACCCAGTGTTAAAGTGAGAACAACAAAATACCACACCCTGCTGGGGTAAATCACCAAAAGCCTTGTTTGCCAAACCTACATGCCTTAAGTCATGCGGTCACCAGAGCCATATTCCCTCAGAAGCCTGTGCGGGTCCTTCCTTACCACCCAGCTCCCACTTGGACAGCCATATTGAACATTTCTTGACCTGTGTGTAGCTCACATAGTTCCAATCTGCCTTCATTGACCCACTCTCTCTGTGTACAGTATGCCATCCCTTGGCCTTCTAATTATAGGTCAGTGGTCATACTAGATTAGGAACTGATCCTTCTTCAATATGGCATGACCTTAACTAATTATATCAGTAAAGGCCTCATTGCTAGGTACTGGGGTGGGGAGTTTTGGCGAGTGTGATGACTACCTTAAATTGTCAACTTGACACAATCTAGGAGAACCTAAGGAGGGAGTTTTGGCGAGGGATTGCCTAGGTCAGGTTTTCCTATGTGCATGCTATGAGGGATTGTCTCTTTTATGTTAATTGATGTAGGGAGACCTGTGCACGGAGGGCTATACCAGTCCCTGGGTTCCTCCTCCAGGACTGAATAATAAAGGAGAAAGTGAGCTAAGCACAAGCATGATTTTATTTTACAATTTTATTTTAATGGATATATGATATTCAATTTTAAATGTCTTTATAAAATGCCATTTATCTTTCAAAGCTACTACTTAATCTTGGCATATTTCTTAATGCTGTAATATGAAAACATCCATAACTATTTCTACTCTTGTTAGATAGTACAAAGCATGAATGTCATAAGCTTTCTAAAGTATAGGTGGAGTCTAAAGACTTTTTAATGATACGAAGTAGTCAGCCCTGAACTCATACATGTACAAACAAAAATGTTCACAACAGGTCACATTCGTGTATACATATGTAACAATAACAATCATGGCAAAGAGACTGTCAGTTTAACAGTGGGGGCCATGGCAGGGATTAAAGAGTCGTTACCTTAGAGGGGCTGAAGCAGAGAAAGGGACACGAGAAAGCGATGTAATTCTACCTTAATTTTAAAAAGTATAATTTCAAAAAAGAAATATATGTCACAACTTTCCAATTATAATCTGACTATGAATATCTGCTGTGAATATTGAAGCTCTAAAATATTTCACTTTAAAAATACATGAAATATCCTTTATTAACGTAGCCAACAAAAATCTTATTGTATAATGTGCTACTGTTAAATTAAAAGAATCAGCATGACCCAAAATGAACACAGGATTTCCACCACTGATAGCAGGTACTCTCTCCTGTTCTCATTACATGTTTCCAACTGACACCTGTGCTTTCATCATGATCCAGCTTAAGGCACAGCTTCTCCATGAAACTTTTAAAGACAAGCTCAAGCAAAAGATCACAAGCATGTAGTAAGATAACAGAAGACAGACCACAAAATTAAATGACATGAACTTCAGACTCAATATAAATAAGATTGATTTTATGCTCTTTATGATGCAAAAAAAGACAAAAAGTTGAGATAAAATATGGTCTGTATTCCATTATCGAGTCTTGCAAGAACAAGTCCTCACCAAGCTCAAGTCAGTTGCTGATGTTGAATAACTGAGGGGAAACATTCCTAAATCTCTCCGTGTATGGTAATAATAATGATCAGTATAAAACCTAAGTGAAAGTAGAAGCAAAAATGAATCCTGGATGAAAACTTGGTTCTTAGGAGCTTGCCCAGCACCGTTAGGACCTACTAGGACAAGAAGACCCATACATCCAGCACGAACTGCCTGCCCTAGACTGGGAGGACAGAATGGTGGTAAGACTCCATCATGGTAGGGTAGGGTATGAAATAATGGGGTCAAGGTTCATCTCCTGTCTAGAGAAGCAGATCTGAAGAGGTGAAGGTGGTGAGGAGGTGGCCTGCTTGTCACCCCGGGTCATTGCGATGTCTATGCCTGAACTCTGGTCAAGTGCTATGTCAAGAGTCTGTGGCTCTGTTGTAGTCACAGTCTATGTTAATGTCCATGACTCTTGTTCCCGCTGAAGGTCAGCAGATAGGACTGCACAGAGATGGCCCTGCATCTCACTAACTGCAGCATTAAGTAAAACTGGTTCTGCCCCTCACTGGCTGAAGCACTCAGGAGAGTGGTCCCTACACCTCACCTGGGCAACTCAGTAGAGCTGACTCTGTAGACCAGAGTGTAGGTGAGCCACCCAAGAACATGAGCATGGGACAGCTAGCCCCACTGCTCATCTGTCATGCAGTGACATTGGCAAGGAAGATATCCTACCCATTGCCCCTTGCCCCTTGCCACCTGCATCAGGTAGAAGAGCTGATCCTGACCCTCTCCAGCTGATGCAACCAAGAGAGCTGTCCCTGTACCTCATCTGGGAAACACAGTAGAGCTGACCCTGTGCACAGGGGTGTGAGTGAACCAGTCCAAGGTGGACCCACAACTTATCTGTCATGCAGCAGCATGGCTAAGGAAGAGATGTTGCCCTTGTCCCTCACCACTTATGGAAGGTGGAAGAGCTTGCCACTGGATCCTGAGCATGGAAGAGATCAGCTCCAGCATTCAGAAAAATGGCCTGAGCACCTCTCCTGGGCAACAAACTAGAACTGACCCTGATGGTGGAGGTATGGGTGAGCTGGACCTAGAATGAGGGCAGGAGAAACAGCCCCACTCCTTGCTGCATCAGATGAGCTATCTGGGCCAGTGCTGGGGACCTCACCCTGGTGATAAGGATGAGGGAGAACTAGTGCCAGCCCAGCTGCCACCCAGGCTCAGAAGCAGAGCTTTGGGTTAGCCCATCCCAACATCCACTTCATTTATAGTCTGATGGAGCATGTGAAAGGCCCTTCCTGCAGATCCAAAGCTGCAGGATCTCCATGACACAAAGAAACAATAGGATATCCAAGAGGAGTGCCAGGAAGAGCCCAGCAGAATCCAGAAATCTGGACTCATTGCTATAAACACTTGCAAGTAAAATTGCATGAACTAAAGGGTACACTATGTGACTCACTGTGTCACACTACAGCTTTCAAGACAAGATATATGTTTTTAATTTTATTTTCAGGGAGGGGAATTCTGTAGCATAGTGGTTGGACCTTAAAAAGTTGAGTATATGTTGCTACAATCTTGTATGCAACCTAGAGTAAAAAGAAAGCCTGAAATAATTTCTGATTATATAAAAGGATAATTCTCTTCTATATGAAGGCCAATTTATAGCTCTAAACACAACTTCAAGCTGAATTTGTACAGCAGCCTGCAGCTAAGGAGGAGTGATGGCCACAAGCCATCCTTTACATGATGTGAATTCTGATGGATTTTATTTGTATTGATCCTAACACAGTGCATGTAGAGATTCAGAAGAGAAACCAATGTTCATGGCAGGACTCGGAAAATTTCCATGCATGAAACTACCACTTATGGCTTCCTCTTTACAAAAATAAACTACAGAACAATGTAAGAGTGTGCAAAATCAAACCAATAAAACAAAAGTACAGCAGAATCAGACCCTTGATGACTTCAGACACAGGAGTTAACAGACAACAGGCAGAAGAAATGTGTTTCAGAGACTTAAAACATAAAACAAGAAAACAAAATAAAAATGAAAGTCACAGAGTGTAATTAATCATACAAGTTGGGTAGATGGAACATCTAGAACTTAAAAATGTAAAACGCATCATTAGAACAACCACAGAAGGAAGTTTTGAACTGAAATAAAAATTCTGTGGAATCTGTGACAAATCAAGATAGAGATGATGAATTTAAAAAGCAAGATTAAATTTCATGTTTCATGCTACTGGTAGGAGTTGTGTCTGATTGGGAATCAGTCCATGCCGTTCAACTGTACGGTTTAGGAAAGGTTAATAATGGACATTATTGTTTTATTTACTATGATGTGAAGAAATTACATGATATATCTTATGATAACAGGGCTAATAACTTTGGGAAGTCTCTCTACCATTTAGAGGACTAAGGATAGAACTCAAAGGCCAATGGAGAAGGAGTGCTAACTGCAAGGATATGGACGCTTTCATAAAAGTCAGACAGTTTGTCAATGAAGAACCAAAGTCAATATCTGTCCTTGTATCCCCTTTCCTCTTCCAGTCTGATGTGCTGTTCATATTGCTTGACCCGCTATGGAAACAAAGACCTGGAATACCATCACAGCCCACAGAGATCAGCCTTTTATGGGAAGGGTAGGTGAGACCGACCAAATATGCAGAATAATATGTCAGTGATTTTAAGAGAAAAACAAATTCAGTGAAATGGCATCAAAATGCAAAAAACCAATACTTGAGACTATCCAAATGAAACTAGAGATGCAATTACCTGGCTCAAAAGTTTAAGTTACACTATAAAATAATATTTAGAAAACTGCAAGGGAAAAGAAGAACTTGCAAGGCTAGTGTTTAATTAAAATGCAACTACACATAAAAATACACCTTCAAAATTAACCATTTGGGATTGTAGAGATGGTACTCTGGTTCAGAACACAGACTGCTTAGTGGAGACCCAAGTTCACTTCCTAGAAGTATCCAAATCAGGCAGTTCACAGAAACGTTGACCTCAGCTCCAGGCATCAGTGTCTCTTCTGGGTTCTAAAGGTACCCTCCCTCTCTGCTTCCCCCGCACATGGGTGGGGAGTAGAGACAATATTATATATCTATTATTTTATGTATTGTTGCTGCATGCCAGTTACCCTCCTCTGTGTGTGTATGTGTGTCAACACATCTCTCAGAAAGTAACTTCCTAACACCAGAAATAATTTCAGACACCAGAATTGTAAGAAAATAAATTTTCTGACATTTAACTAGAACAGCCTTTGACATTTGTTATCACAAATCCAGGTGACTAAGATATCTACAAATTTATTTTCTCTCTGTTAAGTATATGTCCTGTGGAAATGGGTTACATATTTAAGGACCTTTTATAGAAGAAAAACATGAGGTATACTTGAGGTATATGGCTGAGTATGCAACATCTGGGCATGAAGGGAGTGTAAGGTAGACTTGGCTTCTATTTTGCAGGATGATACTAAACTGTAGTTCTTCCTTCATCTTAGTGATGAGTGCTTCTGCTGAAGTGGCCCTCCTGCTGGAGACCTAGGTTTCCTGGTCTCCTCTACTCCAGTCCATTATCATGGACAATAAACTAATCAGTAGAGAAGAGGAATGCCCTTCTACTTGTCTTATTTTTCCTTCAAGTTACTTGAATCCCATAAAAGTATAAAGGCTGAATATGCTCACCAAATAATGCATCAACTAAATTTCAAAGAACTTTTAAACTTAATTCATGCAACAAACAGAGACTAGCAGACTCTGCTCTCAATAAGACATGCTCTTGCTGGACTTTAGGGTAAGAAATTCAAAGAATTGTATGCCTATCAAAAATCAACCTCGTAACAGAATCCCACCAGCCTAATAAGGATTCTTTACTTTGCTGTGCTGTTGTCTCTTTGTCTCTTTTTGCCTTTACTCCTGGCACCCTTATTTCATGTACAGATGATATTATGGGCATACGGGAATGTTGGATGTGTCAGTTCAGTCTAATAAAATCCTATCACAGTACAAAGGAAATATAAAACTAGTCAAATGCTTTTTTTTTTTTACTATTTCTCCATTCATATGATCAAGTAAATCAAAGTATATAAAAATGCTGGGTTTTGTGATAGCTATCCTTAGATATTCTTGACTATATCTAGAGTGAATTATGATCCTGATATGGAGGTCACACTTGTGACCCAGACCTTGAGGCAAGATGACACATGACTCTGATCCATATCTTGAGGCTGGATGATGACGCATACCTTTAGTCCAGACCTCGAGACTGAAAGCACACCTTCAATCTGGGCCACAAACTTCTCTTAGAAAAATAATCAAGAAAGAGGGTGTGTTCATTCTTTGCCATCTTGCCCTAACCCTGTCTATTTCTTCACTGGCATTGGAGTCTACTTCTTTGGGATTCAAGCATATAGAGAAGACCAGCTAAGACACCAAGCCTCATTCGGACTGAGCACCTACTGAATTCTTGAACTTTTTGTTCACAGCTAGCTGTTGTTGAATTTCAGTTTTTAAGTCATTATAATAAATATATATATATATATATATAATATTCCCATATATATGTATGTATATGACAGAGACATATACATACAAGAGACAGAGAAAGAGAGATTCATACTATAAGTTCCGTGACTCTAGTGAACCCTGATACAGATTTAATACCGGGAGTGGGGTTTGAATCATGTAGACATATTACCAAGAAAAGTAGTCTCTAAACTTAATGTTATTTTAAAATACATTCTATAGCTTGTAAGACAGCTCAGTGTGTGAACGTGCTTGCTGTACAAGCTTAAGCTCAATCTCTAGATCCCAAGTAGAAAAGTCAGATGAGGTGCCATGTGTCTGGTATTCCGGGAATCTTATAGCAAGGTGAGAGACAGAAGAGGAAAATGAATTTTTCTCAAGTTTAGAAGTTAGCAACCCTGGACTATGGGTCACATAGCAGAAACAAGAGAGACCTAGCCTCTGTAGTTAAAAAGGAGAGAACCCAGTCCTGAAAAAATTGTCCTTTGATGTCTACACATGTTTCATGTCTCATGTGTGCCTGTATTAGCACACACACACACACACACTCATCATATCCACTTACACAAAAATAAAAAGTTCTACTGGAATAAAGCTCATTTTTAAATTTCACAGAGAGAAATATATGTTGTGCTTGTCAAGCAAGCTATATAACATAAATTGCTTAAGAAACAAAGATCTTTGACATATTTAAAGGAGAACTCAGGCCAGCCAGACTGCTGGGAACACCTGCTGTGCTTCTGTTCACCTTGGTTCAAGACCCAAGCTTCATTTTGCCTGGGAGAATGATTCACCCACTTAATAACCCATGTGTCATCTTCAGCTAGAGAACGAAGCCAAGCGACTTGAAACCACTAGGTGAATTACACCTCAATCACCTCCACAAAACACGCAATTACTCTTCACTTAATGATAGCAGCTCAGATGTCATTTTCTGGCCAGTTTTTTTTCCTCCCATCATTTCCTATATTTCTAGCCTGCTTAATTGGACTCAGGTGTATTTTGGAACCCAGAAATTCCCAGTTGTCTTTCCATAAAGGCAGATGTCCAGGAAAGATGGACAAAAAGAGGGGTGAGAGTCTGCTCTATGAGTGAGAGCCAGGTCTCATCAGGAAAGTTAAGCATTTTTATTTTGGTGAAGTGAACGATGTTTGAGAAAATAGAATATGATACTCTAACATCACAATAAAGTAAACTGCTGCGAGGGTGCATAAAATGCCTCAGCACATTTGAAAGGCATTGTCTTCTGAAAAGAGGCACTGATTGCCCCAGGTGAAATCCCCTTAGAGCTTAAGTTAAGGTGGCAGAGGTTTTGCTGTTTCTCAACTTCCTATTTCCAGTCTCATCTGAGTCATTATGACTGCCATCAATACTACTATCAACAAGTGCTTATTTTGCCTGGAGCGGGAACAGAGATATCCTTCACAGTTACTGCTACTATAAAGATTAAAGGAGACAATGCATGTGACCATGCACATCACAAATATCTAACAGGAGCATATTTATAGTCCATTCTAGGGAGGCTGCCCAAACACTTCACTCTTTGATCATGGTGTGAGACACATTCCAAGTCGCTCTATAGAGGCAGAACAGTGAATTAGAGTCTGACACATGCATACATGCACACAATACTGATCAGAACTGATGAGATACATCCTCCTCTGGAGGGGAGAGAAAGTTTTATCCTTAACACTGGTGTAATGACTGGCCATGCACTGATTGGCATATAACAGGTCCTCTCGGTTACAGGCCTTCAATGTTCATGAGTGTTTATAATGGCTTCTTAGTAGTTTTAGAAAGGTGTCGCAGAAAATTTTATGAAAGCAGTTTAAGATACACAGCACTAATTATTGGTTGTTACTAATGGAGGCTCCAAAATTAGAAAAGAAAAATAACTTGGGCTTTTATTATAATCAGGACTGTAACTGCTTATTCTTTTATTCAAAAAACATTACTGTTAATTGAATAATACATGTAATTAAGTTACCAGGATAAAAAGTTTTATGCATTTGTCGTCTTCAGCATGTTTGCTCTTTTTGTAACCACTTGCAGCTTTATCAGTTAATAGTACATTTTCAGTTTGAATGATAAAGGGGCTGCACGTCCCATCTCTATAAGTAGCACAAAGAGCACAATGACTGTTTATGAGTTGAACGTGTTTATTGCTTAATTTGCTCTTGACTTAGAAAAATGATTATAATTGAAGCCACAGTAATGAAGACATTAAAGAGTAAAACAGCAAATATTCATACATCTCTGTGTGTCCATACACTTGCTTTAAAGTAAATTGTCCAATGTTCACAAATTATCGTAATGTTTAATATACTGAATAGCTTTAAATGAATGAATGAATCAAAGGCTTCTAGGAATGATTAATTCTCAAGTAATAACTAAAATGAAAATAATTATCAAATTACAACACTACTAAAAGAGAAAAGATATACTATGCTTTTCTGACCTAATAGGAAGAAAGCCTGGACTCCTAAGCCTAGCCCTGCAAACATTAAAAGGAATTTAAATGCTCTTTAATGAATAGTGCATTTCAAAAAAGTCTCAAAATTGTGTTCCTTTGTGTACCAATTACACCCGTCATACAAAATACATCATCATACTGGAAATATGCCATTGGTTCAAATTTTCTCAATAAATATTTTTAAATGTGAGGAAAATAATTGCAGTGAGAAAATTGATGCCTGTGTGCTTCCCCTGTGCTCTGTTGACGACGGCATTTGGGGCAGTCAGGGAATAACCCAGTCTCAGGAGAACTCAGAGTTGCTCCTGTCTACGCAGCTCTCTCCAGTGTCTTGACCACACCAAGTCTCTCCAATGGCCACAGGTTTCCACTTGGGATAGGTTATTAAGCCTAAATTCATTTTCTGCCATGAATAATTTATATAAAACTTAAGGTCACACCTGTGGTATTCACAATATTAACCTGATAAAGCTTTCTAAACTTCTAGTCTTCTGTATTATTTCATTTCATTTAAAAGAGAAATGGAAAAATCAATAAATCCCCAATAAAACTCATTAAATATTTTAACTAAGGGTCAGTCTATCCTGGAAAAAGCTGGATCACAAGACAAAGCACCCAGAAGGCTACTAGTTGTGCATGAAATGACTTCATTCTCCTCTCTCCATCTCATAAACAAGAGGACAGAGCTTCATTGTTTCCATCCTCACACAGTAGCATCCTTTAGGAAAGCGTACAAAGAATTAAGATAAAATACATGTGTAGCAGCATCTTCCACCGATTGCAGGAGATTTTAAGTACATTCTTTTCCTCTGGGTAGATTACAATATAAAGGACATTTTAAGGACCATATAATTGTTATTTCATAACAGATCTGGAAATTGAAACCTAATGGAGCAAAACTTCAACCATGTTTCCCTTATTGTAAACAAGAAACCAAGTATGTTTTTCCAAATGTTTAGCTTTATATTTTAATCTTCATTTATACTTCTCTTGGCAATTTCAAAACACATCCAAAAACATATGCATAATATTTTCTTAACACAACTTCATTGAAAACTGTTTGCAAATATAACTGATTGGAAAGGGCATCAGTACAAATTAAAAGTCAGTTGTAATCTCATGTGCCCGATTTCTTTTCATCCAAGTGGATCTCACATGGTAGATTCAGTTGTGACTTCATACTGTTCAAGGTTGACTAGCCGGGCTGAATGCTATCACGACAGATTACTTTTCCAATAGCAGATAAGACCGGTTCTTAGGCAACTGCACTTTCTGCCATTTCTCCTCCTTAGCACTCATTTCCCAAGTAGATAACAAGTGTCCTTCTATAGTTTGGCGTTTGGAAGGCAATTACTCCACAGAAATTGGCTGACACTGTAATGTCAACTGGCCTACCGAAAGGGTCCATTAGAAGAAGCCAGTCAGTAGTTCGCTGGGTAGTAAAATGGGAAGGTTCAAAGATATAAGTGTCTTGTCAGTGTGCTTCGGCATATGCTGAGCCTCAAATGTGCATCTTGGGCTTTATGGGCAACAAAGCTCTAGTGATAAACACCGAGCAGCAATGAAGGAAGAAACTCAAATGGTAGAGCACTTACATGTACAACGCTTATCAGTTTATCACAGCTTCTAAACCTCCAACAAAAAGGTGCTGCACAGGTAATGAAATTAACTAAACACAAAAGTGAAAATGGAGGCCTTTAAAGAAGTATTTTGCCCCACTAACCAGTTTCATTCTTCCAATTTTCTGGTTTTTAATCTTTCCTGTCTTTACAAACGTATTTACTATGTGTTGTGCATTAATCTGTTGTGAGGCTTTAGAAACATGACTGTATTTTAGCCCCTAATGAAAGCAAGTGCCCATAGGTGCAAACTTCTCTGTTAATACACGTTTACTTTGTCCTTTTGGTGACCCTCATCTGAATCTTTAGTAGGAGCTGAGCATCCCCAGAGATATTCCTGCTCATCATTTTAACTTTGCATAAATGTGCTCATTGATCTCGAGTGACCTTGGAGTGTGTACTTACACACATCCCAAAATGCATTTATTCTTTTCTTCTTAAGCAATAGCTAACCTTCTGCTCAGCTTGATTGGACGTGTACAGCTTAAACGAGCATAATCAAGAATGTGCCCATCAGCATTTGAAAATGGATGGGTTCCTAGAGTATTCCACCCATGGTTTTTTTATTCAAGGAGGGCATTGCTTTGAAAATAATCCCTGCGTTCCCTTGCCTGATGATGATTCTAAATGATGCTCCACTCTCCTGTGGTTTTGACTTGCTTATTTGGTCTTTGCACTCCCCATGATGGAACACAACGTTTTGTCATATGGCTGTTCAGGAAACAGAGAGATGGGAGACTTGTCACAGAAATGGGCTGGGGCTGGGTAAATGCTGTGGGAGAACTGAACGACTGGGTCCTTTCAGCCTCACTGAGTCTACTGAGATGGTTTCTCACAGCTTTCTTACAGCAAGGAGGTGGCTGGAAATGTTGGTAATTAAACATTGTTATGCATAGTTTAGAGGACTAAAAGTATTGTTATATTTATTTATTGTTACATTTCTTTTTTAGAAGTGACACTATTTATCAGTATTACATGGTCATGCAGTTATGCCTAATACACATATCATCTTATAAAATATAAAACTAGAAAACCAATTCTGTCAAATTATTAAGGATCATAAATGAGAAATACTTCTTAGAAAATATACTAGTTAGCCACTTACTAGGTTGTAATTTGGAGGATAATAGTTTTTAAATTATGATTTAAGACACTCTGGGTCCCTCTAGCCCGTATATGTAAGAATAAAATTCCTACCCAGCTTTCCGGATGTGTTTCACACTGAGACCGGAGTGAATTCCTGATTTGTGCTATGGTTGTTCTTACTGTGCTTTTTCTTGCTAACCTTGCATAAGTCTCAACCTTGATGTTCACATCTTACTACTGTGTCGGGGACCGTCGCCCCAACATAGAAACTGGTGCTTTGCCCTAAGTGTGTTCTTGGAGGCACGAGGAAGAAACAGGCTTTCACGCCATCATTGTTCAAAGGCAACTCAGGTCTTCCTTGTTCTTTACAGCATGACCTTGTGTTTATTTCTCTCCCCCAAGCTCTGCCCAAACCTGAATTGCTCCTCCACCCTCAGGAATTCTCTATTCACATTCCTTTTCTGGGGGACACCACACCTTTCATCCATACATTTGCATATCTCACCAGCTTTGGAGCCAGCAACTCCTTCCTGGGCAATCTACAAGTAAAAAGGAAGGCTGGAGCCAAGCCTTTCACCTTTTGTCTTTCTAAGTTGCTAGCTTTCCAGCTACCAAGCTGTATTCAAGCCATGGCCATGCCAGGCTGGTGGATGTCAGAGCCCACACTACCGTAGTCACAATATTGCAGTGTTTACTTTAGATGTCTGTAAATGAAACGATAAATGTGGTTGTGTTGATAAAGTTACTAACAAGGAATATCATCACAAAATTTTTTTATTATTAATTCTCCCTAATTTTGTTTATTAGAACTAAGGAACTATAAACCTTCAAAATATGAACCTATTGTTTCATGTAAGTGCCCATATTAGTAGATCTAACAGCAAAATGTGTCTTCTTAGTATTATTTACTACACTTTTTTCCCTCTAAGTGATATTAAGCTTGTGGAGAAGCCCACTTTTGTAAGATTCTATTACACAAGTTTAGTGAATAAGAAGTACACTTAGACTGGGGTCCTGTGAAATGAAAGAATGCTGTTTCCATACTGTCCCAGGACTCACCACCAAAGCAAGAATGAAGGAGTTGAGGAAAATTACTATTTTAGGAGAGGAATTTAAAAAGAACGGAAGGGGGTCAGAACATCCCATCTGGACAGTACCCTGCCTCTTAGGTTTTGCATATGCTATCTGTACAACTGTTCACTGAAATATGCTAATTTTTAAGTCAGTCTCTCTCATCACTACTTTCCTTGTAAAAGAACACACACACACAGACACACACACACACACACACACACACACACCTGATAGCTACTCTGAAAATCCCAACTGATACATTTATGTAATTATTAGCAGATCGTTTACATTTAGGATTTAATACCTAACCATAATTTCAAAATGATTTATATATCTTCATTATGCCAACTGCACGTAGTTTTGGTAACTAGGAGCTGAAAATGATATTTAATATCCTATCTGTCAATAAGAAATAAATCCAAGATTAAGCTTTAAAGACTTTAAAACAAAGAGATATCACCTCTCACCTCAAGCAAACTCTTCAGTCACTAAAGCAGTCCCGGTGAGCAATGGCCATGGTGACAGTCATGATAAGGACTTAAGAAAGAAAGACTCATCTGAAGATGCTCTTCACTGACTGCTATGCAGCAGGACTGCCATTTTCCACATGCAAGGAGCCTCAGATCTTTGTAATCCAGCACTATCTGAGGCACCCCGCACATTCACTATGAATTTGCTTTCTGTTCACAGTGAAAAAAACATATTCAGGAAGTATAAAAGAAACTCATCCCATTTTTACGTGACTTAGGGTAACATCAATCTTATTAGAATCTTAATACTTAACTATCATAAAATAATTAACTCCCTAAAGACAAAAAAAAAGAGATACAGGAGGAACAAAGGATTATGAAATAAAAGAATCAAATCATGACCAGAATTAATACTTGCTTGCTACAGAAATGTGATAACCTGAGTGCTAGAATTAGTAGTGCATATAGCAGAAATGGGCACAGTACAATGACAAGCATGGGCCCTGCACGAGGATGGGATGCACATTAATGACACATTGCATATTTAAAAACATATATATATATATATATATATATATGTTTATGACTATGTATGAGCGTGTGTGTGTGTGTGTGTGTGTGTATGTGTGTGCACATGTTCATGATGAGATAGAAAGAGGGTCCACAATGAGAAGTGGGGGGAAGAAATTTTCAGGGAGTGAGGAGGTAACGAAGTGCAAATGACATAAAGCAGAAAGAAAGATCATTTGGGGACAGAATAAAACTGACAAACGTGGGCAAGAGCAGGTAGCAGGTAGTGCAGTGGGACAGGAGAGTTAATAAAAATATAATGACATATATTGTGAAAATGCCACAGTGAATCTTACCAATTTACTATCAGGAAAATTATAAAATTCAAAATAAGTAAAAATATATTCTCTAATAGAAAACAAAAAGGGAGATGCATGACTCTCCCAGGGAAGGGGAACTAGAATAGTAATTGCAGGTGGGCTGGGGCACGTTGGGCAAGAACAGGAGAGACCAAGTGTGGGGAGGATGGAGACAGAGAGCACTGGTAGATAAAACTGGAATTGGGTGGCATCTCAGGGGCAAGATAGAATCCTAGTGCAACAGAAACTCCCAGGAATCAAATTGAGTGACCCTAGCGAAGACTCTTAGTCATGGGGGATATGGAAGCTAGATTGCAATATCTTGTAATCAGACAAGACTTCTAAGGAGAGATTGGAACATCAATGCAGCCACAAAACCTTGGACCTGAATTTTGTCCTGACAACAAGATGTGTTGAGGTAAAACTGACATCAAAATTGTGGGAGTGGCCAACGAATGACTGGACCAGCTTGAGAGAGAGATCCCATGCCTGATGCTGCCTGGAGGGCCAGAAACCAAAGGTTGGAGGGCTGAAAACTTAGAATAGAACCAAACATACCTGACCAAAAAAAAAAATCCTAGGACACTCTGCTTTATTCATAGACAGAAGCCTGGCAAATCGTCATCAGAGAGGCTCTATTCTGCAGCTGAGGGTAGCAGATGCAGAGACCCACAGCCAAACATTAGGCCAGGATCAGGGAATCCTGTAAAGGAGGGGATGGAAAGATTGAAGGAGCCAGGAGGGTCAAGAACACCACAAGAAAACCCACAGAATTAGCAAACCTGCACTGGTGGGGACTCACTGAGACTGAACCAACAATCAGGGAGCCTGCCTGAATGGTATCTAGACTTTTTATAGTTGTGTAGCTTGGTGTTTTTGTGGGACTCCTAACACAGGAAGTGAGGGTTGTTTCTAATGTTTTTGCTTTCTTTTGGGACTGACCCTTTATCCCCCAGTGGGATACCTTATCCAGCATTACTCTGAGGGGAGGTGCCTAGTTTTATTGCAATTTAGCATGCTATGTTTGCTTGATATCCCTGGGAGGCCTGCCCTTTTCAGGAGGTGGGAGAAGAAGGAAAATTGATTCATATTTACCACCTGCACAAAACTCAACACCAAATGAATAAAACACCTCAACCTAAGACCAGATGCCCTGAGTCTGATAGAACATGAAGTAAGGAATTCCCTTGAATAAGGAATTTCTTGGCATAGGAAATGACAGACTGAACAGCATCTAAAGCACAGGCCTTAAAACAAACAGAGCTCATGAGAGGGGCCTGGTCTAACTTAAGGCCCAAGTCATGATAGGAAACCCTACCAAACACTGCCTGCATGGCCAGAATCCAGAAGCTGTGTCACTCAGAGATCTATGGCAGGACCAAACATGACTGATTAATTAATTAATTAATTAATCAATTAATATGTCAATGAAATTGTTCCTGATGACATTCTATTATA
>JAQHUG010000216.1:2027400-2040348 GCA_028555095.1 Dicrostonyx torquatus | reverse complement strand
AGAGAGAGAGAGAGAGAGACTCTGATCTCTCAAAACCCATCTGAGTCTCAAGGCATATTTCCTCCATCAAAGCCACACCTCTTAATCCTTCTAATCCTTTCAACTACTGCCACTCCTTGGTAACTAAGAATTCAAATGTGGGCTGGAGAGATGGCTCAGAGGTTAAGAGCACTGACTGCCTTTTCAGAGGTCCTGAGTTCAATTCCCAGCAACCACATGGTGGCTCACAACCATCTATAATGAGATCTTCTGCCTTCTTCTGGCATGCAAGCATACAGACAAACAGAACACTGTATATATAATAAATAAAAAAACACCAAAAATGAAATGTAGTCCTACATTTAAAAAAAAGAATTCAAATGTATGAGTATATGAGCCTTTCTTATTCAAATCATCACCCTTCTTAAAATATATACATATATGAATACTGCCTATATGAAATTACCAAGGAATGAGGGAAACAGAGCCCCAACTGGCCATCTCTTTTTACCAAATTAAGCTTCTAATTGAAATTGGATTAAATTTAGTTAAATTGTTTGCTGAAGAGAACTCACTGACATTCCCAAACAACCCAGGCTGTTGCCCAAACTATTGGTTGCTCTCCACAGGCTAGTGAAAAGTCCCCTAAGTAAATGTGTTACACCAACCCAACTCATTGAACATGGAGACATTGAGCTAGTTCCTACATATGGCCCTCATATCTAAGGGCTATGTAGGTCTTTGTAAAAGAAAGTACTCTGCATGTTACCAAAGTAAAACCTTAACACCAACCCAGCCATGAACTCATTCATCTATAATCGTATCCTGCTGCAAGGTATGTTAGTACATGGTTTTAAATAACTCATGGGACTAACCAACCAATATCTGATTGGACTTAAGAGATGGAACCTATATATAACCCTCTTTGGGTGACCACAACATGAGACCTGACAGCCCAGAGAACTTAGGGAAAACCAAATACTACTGTTCTAAAAGAAAACAAAACTAAACAAAAAGCAATATCAAACAAAAAATAAATTAACAATAGCATGACTCCTAATTGCGTTCTACTACACTAATAGGCAAATGACTTGCTCAGCCATCATCAGAGAAGCTTCCTCCTACAGCAGATAGAAAAAGTGCAGAGACCCACAGACAGATATTATATACAAGGCAAGAGACATTGGATTATGCAGACCTAAACAGAATGTCTCCATAAAATACTTCCCATAAAGACTCAGGGAACCCTAGCTGTGGTAGAGAAGGCAAAAAAAGAATGTAAGAGCAAGAGGGGACAGAGGACACCAGGAAACAAGATGCTCCGATTCAACATGATCAATGCACATACACAAGCTCAGACAGCTTGCATAGCGTTTGCACAGAATGGGTCCTAGATATGAAAGGAGAAGTGCTCCCACCCTTAACCCAGAAGCTGTCTCCAACTGATAACCACTTGCAAAGTAATATTCTGTTTCCTCAAAGAGAGTCTCATTGGTGAAACAAATAACTCTTAAAAGTGAGGTGCATGACCTTAACATCTCTAGAGTTTCCTTATCTCACATGTCAAGACTTTTCCTTTTTTAAAATTTTACCCTTTTTATTTTAATTTAATTTTATTTAAGTATATTTTTCTCTCTCTTTACAGGTTTTATTGTTATATATTATAACATCCAGTTTAGTGTTTCTATGGTATTCCTGAATGTGCATGAGTGAGTCTGTTTCTCAGGCCTTCCCTTGAGCTCATTTCTTTCTATTTGTTTTGTTCAATTCCAATGTGTTCATTTTTGTCTTGTCTTTTATATTATGTTATATAGCAGCATATAATAAAATATATAGTCCATTGTTTTGCACAATCCTTAATAGTGAAAGAAAGTATCTGGACATAGAACTTATTATAAAGTTCGTCATGTCAAATGATAGAATGTCAGACTTTGAAGTGACCAAGAGACCAAGGTCAAAAGCTCTCAGTTTTGAGTAGAAGCATTTAGGCTTGAAGAGAAATTACCCATTCAGCTTCAGTATCCTTCTACCTGGCATAAACAACTCCAAGCTTCATCAGTTTTTCCTCTTTTTTATTTTTAAAAGAATAATTAACATTTGTCTTTCTCTGTTTTATTTTAACAAAATTATCTTAGTAGATGATAGAAAATCAGGACCCAAAATAAAAATTCACTTGGCATACTTGGTCTCACACTAAGTTCCCTTTGCTTACTCTAGGATATTATATTTCTTATTTTTCATGTACTCTCCTACAGGTGCAATGGGAAAAGCAGCTAAATGTAAATGAATACTTTTACATGCTGTTATACATATGACTTTAAATGACAAATAGTGAAACCTAGAAATCTCTCCTTTTAAGAGGGCTTCTTGCATCCATATCCGGATATTAGTCCACAAACCTATGAACACCTAATATTTGACGAAGAAGCTAAAAATACACTGTATGGAAACACCATAATTGAATAGAGCCCCACTGATGAACAATTATTTGCTTCGTTCTAATTTTTTGCTCCTCAAGACAATAGGAAGATTGGTAAATTTGCACATACATCAATTATCAATTCCAATATTTTCCTTGCCTAATGCTTATCAGTTGGAATACTTGATTAATTCATAGTCTTAAAAGTTATTGACAAGATTGTGTTATTTTGGAAAGTTCAAATATATACTCATTTTCTAGAGTGAACAGAAAGACATTTCCATATAACTTTGCTATCTTAGGCTTTTATAGCTGTGAAGAGACACTATGACCACGGCAATTCTTAGAAGGAAAATATTTAATTAGGGTGGCTCACATAGTTCATAGGTACAGTCCATTATCATCATGGTAGGAAGTATGGAGGCATGCAGGCAGACATGGTACTTGAGCTGAGAGTCCTACATCTTGTAGACAGGAAGACAAACTGATTGTCATACTAAGTGAAACTTGAGCAAAAGAGACCTCAAAGCCCACCCACACAGTTACACATTTCCTCCGACAAAGCCACACCTCCTTATAGTGCACTCTCTGGGGGCTATTTACTTTCAAACCCCACACTTGCCAAGAGCATATGTTGTTTATCTTAGAAATTTGCTAATATGGTATTTAAATTGTGGGATTGGAAAACTATTCACTCTTTGATACACTGAATTAGTCTATACATTACAGCCCTTTGCACTTAGAATAAAAATGTTTCCCCTCGGTTTTCCAAATACATTTTCACTCTGATTAATGTATTCAAATATCTAATTTTTATTTTGTAAAATCATCAAAATTTTATTTCAAGATTCTCCTTTTTGAATTGATTAGAAAGCTTCTGTAATTTATTCACAAGTTATTGCTTCATGTTTTTCCAGCATTTTTATTAATAAATTTTTTCCAGTACACTTTTCTGCTTTTGGAGCCAGAAATATTCCAGGCTCTGGCACAGTGCTGAACGATGCATCATTGACTAGATGCAAAGCTAATTCCTATAAAAAACATAAATATAGCAAAGAAGGCAGCCAATAACAACCTTCATTTAAATAAAATACAATAAAAATTTTGAGAAATAAGGTTCAGCACACAAACTAGCAAATTTAAAAAGTAGGGTGGTATGGCAGGATGAAAGTTTACCTTCACAAGCTGACAGCAAAGCCCCTTTGCTGAAAACAACACCCACACAATTCATTGAACATGGAGAAGGCAAGGCAGCGTCACACTGATTTTCTAGTGTCTTTGGTATAGAAAGGTATTCAGCAAGCTTTCAAAGAGAAATACAAACACCAACCCAGCCATAAACCCTTTGATCTAAACTGTTATTCTACCTGCAAAATATGTGAAGGCAATGGTGGCAATAAGGTTGTAGAATAACCAACCAATGACTAATTTGACTTTAGGTCCACACCACAAAATGAAACCCATAACCAGCCCTCCTTGGGTGATTAGGAACTAGAGACTAGACTGCCCAAAGACCTATGGTAAAACCTAATACTATTGCTAAATAAACAAAAGACTCCTTATGATATCCTGCTATATTCATAGATCAATGCCTTATGTATCATCAGAGAGACTACCTCCGGCAGCAAATGGGAATAGATAGAGAGACCCATAGACCGATATTATGTAGATAAAGAGTCTAAATGAGAGATCCCCATTAAATCCCTCCCTTCTAAGTGCAGGTAGTCTTAAGGAAGGGGAGACAAATAGATTTTAAGTGTCGTGGGTTGGAGGACACCATGAGAATAAGTCTCTCTCAATCAGTTAAACAGGGTGAATATGAACTCAAAGAGCCTGAAGCAGAAAGTTCAGGGTATGCACCAATCTGTACTAGGTATTTTGCATATATATTGTAGTTTTCAGTCCAGTATTTTTATTGAAGTACAGAGTGTGTGAACAACTGGGTCTCTTGTGCCTTCTTTTGGGTACCTTTTCCTTCTTTGCGTTTGCCATGTCCAACTTCGATGTGAGGGGTTTTTTTGTATTTTATTATATTTTGTTTTGATGTGATTTGTTGTGTCTTGAAGCCCTTTGTTAGAAAAGAATCTATCTTCAATAATAGAATATGGTGTAGGGAATAGAAATGGCTGAAAATGTTCAAAATCCTCAGCTATAAGGTAACTCCAAATTAAAAACGCTCTAAAATTGTATCTCACTCTAGTTACAATAGCCAAAAAAGCAAAAAGGACAATAAATTCTGTAACTGACTTGTATGAAGAGGGACACTCCCTAACTATTGGTATGAATGTCAAATCAGTATAGCCTACTAAGGAAATCAGTGTGGTTGCTCCTCAAAAGGCTAGAAAGAAAGTTGCTATATGACCGAGCCATACCAAACCTGGCCATAAACTCAAAATGCTCTACATTCTACTGCAGAAATCCTTGATCATTTGTAAGCAAAGACTACTCATTCATTTCCCAGCTGCCCTGCGCGAATAATCACACAGAAACTATATTAATTACAAAACAGTTTGGCCAATAATTCAGGTGTATTTCCAGCTAACGCTGACATCTTAAACGGACCCATTTCTATTCATCTCTGAATCAGCGTGAGGCTGTGGCCTACCAGCAAGGTTCTGGCTAGTAGTTGTCATCTTTCTCCTTTTGGCAGCTGCATGGTGTCTCTCAGACTTTATCTACTCTCTCCCTATATGTATATATATATATATATATATATCTTCCAGCCCAGCTATATTCTGCCATGCTATAGGCCAAAGCAGTTTCTTTATCAACCAATGAAAATAAAACATAAATAGCATATAGAAGGGAATCTCACATCATCTCCCCTTTTCTGTCTAAATATAAAGGAAGATTTTAACTTTAACATAGTAAAACTTACATCTAAAAAAACAGGCTCAAGCCAAAATTAGTTACAATATATAGTCTAATTGTATCTGGCAAAATTAAAGAGAATATACTACCATCTATTTTATCTTTGTGAGTCTAAAGTTTTATATCTAATTTATCTTTTGTCATAATTAAGGTAAACTTTAACTATCTTTCTTTTACTCTTCAAAAACCTGAGAAGGATATAATATTACCTAGGTAAACAGGAAGTACATGGTAAACAATTTCTTTTCTTTTCTTTTTATGTGTAGCTCAGGCTCACCTCGAACTTGTGATCCTCCTGCCTCTGCCTCCTTCAGCAAATCCTACTGGTTTGTGCCCCCACAAATAGCATAAACAATTTCTAAAGTTCTATAATTGACAGAGACATCTTGCTGCCTGGACAATCACCAAAGTTTTTCTGTAATGTTGGGGCATCTATCTTCAGTCTACAGGTCCATAGTATCCAACAGACTTTTCTGTGAAGCAGGAAATTTGAAAGACTGTTTCACCTATCTTGGCAGTTTGTCAGTCACATTCTTCTATGTCCTTTAGAATGTCTGGCAGACTCTTTAATGAAGCAGGAACCCTGAAGAACCATCCCATCTTTTATAAAGTGTAGCAGTCACTTTTTTGTGGGTTCTGCATGTCCATTTTATATAGAATACCATTAAGCAGTTCAAGCAAAAACAGTTTCTTGCCCAAATTGCTAGCAAACTCCATAAGGAGCCTCTTCAGTGCCCATTATACTCTTGAAGTAGATTGGGGCTGCCAGAAGCAGATGTTTCTCACTGTCATGAAAAGTCCTAAGTTCTTAAATATTTTAAATATCATATTCTTTTAGGCTTTGAAAGGTTTGAAGTGTACATATCCATCTGAAATATATCTCTATACATCTAGAAAGCTTGACTATTATAGATGACTATCTATTAACCTATATATCTTAATTATACATTACATTTTTAAATGAGCTGCACAAACCAATACCTTAATCAAGAGCAGAAATATACATATAACAAAATTGACCTTAAATTTGTATCAATAAATCAGTATACATACCAATGCAAAGTATTCATATCTATAGCATATCCCCTTTAAATGTAAACAAACATTTATAAACAACCATTTATGGAATTTGGAAATTGTTCTCTAGACTACTTCCAGCTGATTGGAGTACTGTTAATCAGGTCTTTCATAGATATCCTGTGTGGTAGGTCCATCTCATCTAGCAGTCCTGAAGCTGTCATGGATGTTCGACCATCCTTTGCTTCAGGGGGTCTTGTTTAAGCAAACCATATTAGTAAGTAAGGAAAACACAGTTTCCTATCCTCTGAAAACAAAAGCAGAACCTCTTTCCCAAAGCCAACATATAGACCCAAATTTTGAAGTCAAGATAGCTTTAAAATAAATATGTTGGTTTAACTTAACAGCCCAGACAATGAAATGTCTCTCAGTATTTAGCTCATTCACAGTCAAAAAATTCAAAGAAAACACAATAATATACAAAATCTAGACTATGTATCTTCCAATCTTTTGGTGGCTTATTTTCCTTTCCTCCTTTAATCCATGACTGTCTGTACTCTGTCTCTTTAAAGATTTTGTTTTTTTTATTTCTTTTTATAGTTCTCTATATGCTTTTTCTTCTCTCTCCCAAGCCTATGCATATTTATCCAACAATGTGATCCATTTAGAAGTCTTTTTTTTGTCTGTCTCTGTCTTTATTTTGTATCTGTAGTCATTTTTGACCAGTAGAACTTATTTTTAAATGTTAAGTGGGTATTGCTAGGACCAACTTTGAGGTCCTGCCTGCTGGCTCCACCCTGTCCAACATGTGGAGGCATGTTTACCAGCCCTACAAGCTGAGCACACCGCCCAAGCCCCAGGGACTAATTGGGTCTATATCGCACCATTGAGCAATTTGTAACATGCTACTCACAGACCTCATTTAAGTGTAGGACCTCCAGAAAGAGCTAGAGTTTGTTCTGCTAGCATGAACCAGGAAGCCCTCTCCTAAAAACCCTGCACAGCCTTCATTGCCAATACTAAGTCTGAGTCAGGAAGACCTCTCTTAAAGGAGCCATGACTTCTAGGAAACAGAGCCCATCCCCCCCCCAAAAGGTGGCTACCAAGAAGCTGTGCTCAACTAACTCTGTTCTTTATTGTCTAGAATTCCTTTCCAAGCTCTCTCAGGTTTTATGTGGATGTAGTCAGCCCACATCGGCACGACATTTGTGAATGGAGACTTCTCTTTTTACTTCCCAACTGTTCAGACCTGAGTAGTAACATAGAAACTATATTAATTACACCACTATTCTGCCAATAACTTAGGCATATTTCTAGCTAACTCTTACATATTATATTAACCCCTTAATTTCTATTAATCTGTGTATCACCACGAGGCTGTGGCCTACTCATAAGGTTTTGGCTGCGGCTGGCATCTTCCTCCTTTGGCAGCTACATGGCATCTCTCAGATTCTGCCTACTCTCTCTACTACTCTCTTCTAGCCTGGCTATATTCTGCCATGCTATAGGCTGAAACAGCTTCTTTATTAACCAATGGTAACAAAAAATATTCAAAGCATACCGATGGGAATCCCACATCATTCATCCATGCACATTTTGCAATATTCACAATACCCAGGGAGTGGAACCAGCCTAGATGTTCATCAGCTGTTAGATGAATATTAAAGGTGTACTAATATACAAAGTGAAATTTTCTTCACTCTAAAGAAATATGAAATTTACAGTTAAGAGGATAGATCAGGATACAATCACTTGGAGAGAAACTACAAAGACCCAGAAAGGCATATGCCAATTTTCTCACTCGTGTGTGGTTCTTGATATACCTATGTTTCCAGTAAATTATGCAGAGAAGAAAAAAATCAGTAAGGATCATGGAATGTATTTAAAAGGAGGATGACTCAACAATTGGTATGAAATGGAAAGGAAATAATGTAGCTGGAAAGGTTAAGTAGGATTGGTGGATAGAAGGTCAGGGTGGAGATGAGGGTAGGGGATGGGTATCTAACACTAAAGAACTTGGAATAGGCCACATAAAAACCCTCTACTGTAGGTTTTCTAAAATGCTATTTCCCAATGTCATAGTATATCAAACAGAAAATTTCCGTGCTGTGTATAGGCTACCTCCTTTTGATTTGCTCACCAGTGGGAACCCACAGACCTCAAACAGTTAATGTGGTCCTTCCACACAGATCACTTGATAAGGGGAACCTATTTATAATTTCCACATTAAAGATATAATAAATCTTCCTAGCAGAAGAGTTACATATCCTTTGTTACATGCAAAATCGCATATATTTTAAACTAAAAAGGGCAGATTCTGATATGAATAAGAAGAGTTTTACCAATGTCAAACAGTTAGCAGAATATCACCTCAATTACTCATAGAAAGTGACTCCTTCGAAAGAAATTGGTGGTTAATATTGCAATATAGAATTGTCATTAAACAAGAGCATAGTCAACCACTAACTTTCTATGCAATGCAGAGCTGACTTGAACATTTGGGTCATTCTGGAGAGATCTGTCAGTCCTCAGACTGTCCCCTTGATCTTATCTAGCTACCATACCATATCCCAAAGTTCTTAGTGATTGTGAATAAGATACTAACATAAAAACTTGCACAGAGTGTTTTGTATAAATCAATAATGCAGATTGTGAACTGATTCATTTAGACAAATCTTTCAGTCAGTCACAGAACCACAGGAGCAAGCATCCTATTCTCTACCATGCACTGCATTACTAAATGGTGATATTCAGTAGGAGCTTGTAGTACAACACCTTTTAATTTATGAGATTCTCTACTTATGATGACTAATGGGGTAATATACTCTATTATTGTATTATTATACTCTATATTGATGAAACAAGAAAAAGTGGTTGTGAAGATAGAGTGCAGTGATAGTCACACCACGAAATGAGTGTTGTTAAGTCACCAAACTGTGCACTTACAATGGTCCGGATGAAAATTTTCTTCTTAAGGATACTTGTCATAATTTTAGAAAAAGGATAATAAAGTCCAAAAGTATAGTAGTACACACTTATAATCCCAGAACTTGGGAATACAAGTCAGGAGGATCGTGGTTTGAAGCTTGTATACACTGCACAGCCAGTTCTTATCCCCAAGCTGAGCAAAAAAACATAACAAAATGTTGGTATTCATCTGAGGAGACAACTCACTCATAAAGTGCTCTAGAGTGTTTATTATACAAGCATGAGAACCTGAGCTCAATTGCCAGCACTCACATAAAAGTCAGGCAGGAAGACATGTACTTGTATGGTGTGGGAAGGCCAAATTGTGAGGGGCTCTATTTAAAATTAAGACAGAGAGCAACTGAAGATACCTAACAGGAATATCAGATGTCTACCTAATAGTAACACAAATACATAGAGATGTACACACACATTCATAATACATTGGTATTAAACAGTATAAAGCTATACATTCAAATCAAATTATTTTGTTGTCTTCATAGATAATTCAGAAACACCATTTAGAAATCAAAAATGGCAGTTAAGAATAGGCAATCATCTAGAATTCAGTTGGAAGCCTCCTCCTTCGGGAAGAGTGCTGGAAAGAACAATGCAGTCAGCCAAGGTGCGAGGCCATCAACGGTCCTACCCGTCTGTAAATGCCTAGAAACAACAATCAGAAGAGCAAAACATCTCAAAAGGTGCAATGGTAGTGCTCATATTCTGGGGTAACAAACACCAATCTAATTGGACCTGAGCCCCTCTCTCTACATAGGACAGAACTCGCTCGCGTCTAGTACTATAACCTTGCCCACACTGCTCATGGCGTGGAAAGGCCATAGACCTTCAAAGATAAACTACTACACTGTTTTCCTAAGCCAGTATGATTTCTAACTGCACTCTACATACTTATCCTTCTACTCTGAGATAACTGTAGATAACCTTCATCAAAAATCCTTCTTTTGTTGCATCAGAGACTATTACAGAAAGCCACAATGGGCCCAAGTGCAGAAAAAAACTAACTGTAGGGTGCCCCAGCTGATGCTTCTCCAACAAAACAACTACACCTAAGGCTCAGTGAAGTTAACAGAAAAGGAGAAAAACTTTTTAAGTGTCAAAGTGACACATGATTCATAAAAGTCAGAGAGAGAAATTGGGGTTCAACCTGAAGGTCAGAAAAGCAAAGCAGCCAGCCACTAGCTCTTACCTCAACCTCAGTCTGAAATGGTGGTTCTGTCTCCAGGAATCTCAGAATGAGATTGTGTCTTAGAGCTGTCTCCTCCCATTTTATAATCCTCTCTAGTTCTGGGATTAAGGGCTTTCACCACTACCACCTGGTTTCTATGGCAAACTAGTGTGGCTACTGGGATTAAAGGTGTGTGTGTCATAGCTGCCTGGTCTGTAAGGCTGATTAGTGTGGCTATTTTGCTTTTCTGAATCTCAGGCAAGCTTTATTTATTAAAATGCAAATGAAATGCCACTACACCAGAGTACAGGGACATGGCATCTTCTGAGAGAAAGTTTTCTTTTTTGACAGAGAATCTCTACCCAGGAAATCTCAACAATATGGCTGGCAAAAAAAAAAGACCTTGAAAATGTCACTAATTGATATGCCAGCATGGATGGGTAATTCTCACAGGGTTTCACCTCTAGGACAGATATAGGCTATTGATCATTGCTGGAAGAGAGAAAATCAAACTAACCCAGGTTAAAGCCCTGTGATAGGTTAGCCAATACCAGCCATTTACATATAAGCAGCATTAAAAAGTTTCAGTAGATTATATTTATATACATATATGTTAACAAATTAATTAAAAATAAGAAGCTTGAATTTGAGAAAGAATGGAAGGTACACAGGAGGAAGTAGCAAGAGGAAAAACAGGAAGTAATACTGTTATCATATTAGAAGACCTGAACATTAAATTGTTTTTAATTTTCTGAATATTCCTGTAGGTTATAATTCCTCATAAATATTATTAAATTTATTGTATTTTAGCTTTTACATATGAATTTTAGTTATCCAAATAATGAAGACTGAAAATTGTTAGAATTTTCTCTAAAATAATCCTAATTTTCAAATTTTTGAGAATCCCCAGAGATACTGATTTGTTTACCATAAATCTCTGTGGGCTCTGATATCCACCAGCCTGGCGACGGCCATGGCTTGCATACAGCTTGGTAGCTGGAAAGCTAGCAATTTAGAAAGACAAAAGGTGAAAGGCTTGGCTCCAGCCTTCTTTGACTTGTAGATTGCCCAGGAAGAGGTTGCTGGCTCCAAAGCTGGTGAGGTGTGCAGGTGTGTTGCTGAGAGGTGTGGTGTCCCCCGGAAAAAGAATGTGAATAGAGAATTCCTGAGGGTGGAGGAGCATTGAGGTTGGAAGAGATCCGGAGCTTGGGGAGGGAGAATAAACGCAGGTCATGCTGTAAGGACAAAAGGTCCTGAGCTGCCTTGGAATGACAAAGATGGTGTAGAGTCTGATTCTTCCACGTGCCTCCAAGAACACATTTAGGGCAAAGCACCAGTTTCTGTGTTGGGGCGATGGTCCCCGACAAATCTCAAAGAATAACATGCCAGGAAATTAAAAGCAATGATACAGTTGGGTTCTTTATTGCATGTCACAAATTCTAAAATGTACCATTATTGATTAATAAATGTACTTTTTGATAAAAAGAACAGTAAAGATACCGGATCAACCACCATAATTTTTTTCTTGCTTGTATTTGTTTTATGCTTCAGAAGCTATAAGACCTTTGGTTGAGATTCTTAAACCACTGTTTAGCACTAAATGCAACATCTCATTCAATGTATCTGAGCGCATTTTTTAAACAAACTTAGCTTTTATTTAAATGAACAAAATATTGCAGTTACAGCCAATACCATCATTAAAAAAAATTCATTCCAAAATTAACCAGTCTAAAATTCTGTATACAGCAGAGACATCCTCCCTAATAGTCACTGACACCAGCGCAGAAGATTCCATTAGGCAGCCATTCTTCAAAACAGCCTTCAGTACTTAGAACTGTGAGGGCTGTTGAAACGCAACATATTTCAGCAATTAAATTCTGTGATTTGTTTTCATACTCAGAGACTTGGTCCATATGAGGAACTAATGGCACAAATCTTTGTTAAAAACTCTGGGGAGATTAAAACAAATTTTTTCCTTTGCCGAGATACAAGCATATCCAGATGATTTCCAAAGTGTGTCACTTATTGTGAGGAGACAAATCATTCAGACCCTTGGATGATGTTCAGAATATTGTTAACTGACCACAAAAACTGTTTCAGGGCAATAGCTAAATTTCTATGCAACTGTCTGATTTTATGAAGCCTCCTTTTATGAAGCTAAGTGTTACTTCTAATTTTCTTTTTTTCATAATATTTTTATTGATTATTTGTGGATTTCACATCATGAAACAAGAACACACTCAGTCCTCTCACCCTTGGGTCTCCACTGCACAAAATGTCCAAAAGTGCAATTTTTGTTGCCAAAAATACTCTCTGTAACTTATGGTCAAACTCCCAGTGGGCATCACCTTAAAGGAAACAGAGTCCTTCCCTACTTACACCCCACTCAGAAGTCACCAGCTGTGGAAAGCTACACTTCAGCATCCACATCACACCTTCTAAGAGAAGAGGTTTCCTTGATGACTTTATGTCTAGGCTGCTAGTTTGTCTAAGTGTGGTGGTAGGAGTT
>JAQHUG010000216.1:1991934-2013027 GCA_028555095.1 Dicrostonyx torquatus | reverse complement strand
GAAGACCCGAGTTTCCTCCAGGTCCCAGGTCAGACAGTATATAACGACCTGTAATTACAACTCCAGGGGATCTGACATTCTCATCTGGCCTCCACAATGACTTGCACACATGTGCACATGTATCCACAGTAAATGAACAATAAAATGAATCATGTGTGTGCACAAGTGTGTGTGTGCATGTTTTATTTGCTATATTGTTGCATATGAGAAAGAGCATGTGTTTATAGTCTAAGTCCATCCATTTTCCTGGAAATTTTGGGATTACATGTCATGTCTCTTTAAAGATGAAGAGGATTCATATATATATATATATATATATATATATATAGCAACAGGCTTCAGACCATAGGATGACTGACACCATGTTAGAGGCACCATTCTGACCTTAAAAATTCACTACATTGGCCCCCAAACCCTGCCAAAATGGGAACAAAGAACTTCAGGAAAGACTCCAAGTGAAAAGTCCCTTAAGGCATCGTCTTGCTTTTGGCTTCTGCAGTTCCACTTCTTGTTAACTGGAATATGCCAGCCAGGACATGGTTTCTGAGTATAAAAGAAAGAGAGCTGGAGGGCTTGGTTCTGCATGATTTGGGCAAAGTTCCCATGCAGCTGCCAGCCGGCAATAATGACTTTCCTTTTGGCTATGAGTGTCAGCATGGTGGTCTCTGTTGGGCTTACCTTGTAAATACACACACACACACACACACACACACACACACACACACACACACGTGCGTGCACACACACGCGCGCACTCTACGTATGCACCTAATTTTTATTATATTCATCATATATAGCTAGACTTAATTCAATTCTTTTTGGCATAGTGAATAAATTGCCAGGGATCAATATATTAATACATCGATGATGATGATGATGATAATGCTTCAAATTATATTATTGTTATGTGGCCACTATTTCTTACTTCTTAATAATAATTATTAAAACTTCAGTGCTTTAGTTGATTGAAGCTGGTTATATCTTTCTCTGATAATGGTCATTATTAATACAAATGCATTTCCCTGAACAAAAAAAAAATCTCTGTAACCATACAGTTCCAAGTTTCAGGTACTTATTTTCCATACTTTGGCAAAAATGGGTATTGTTATGTCTTCTTAGTTCTATGCTAAGACTTTATATAATTTAATAAACAGCAATGTATTGTTAAAACAAAAACTGTCATTTCTTCACATTTAAATCTTACATTTACTGTATCACAATAAAAAATAACTATAAAACATGATTTTTAAAAGCACTATATAAAATTTGCTTTATCTATGTAGTAATGCACTTCTTCAACACCTCAGCAATATTTTACTTATCTATTCAGTACTTTAAAACAATTATATGGTTTATTTCCTCTCCAAGGTTAAGCCAGTATTACTAAGAGGATTATAACATCTTTTCTTTAGCATAGAGGGCTATTATTAAAATAAGAAGATATGTGAAGACAGGTGGACACGGACAGATCCCTCCTAGTTAATATCCACAAACACTGTGAAGAAAGGATTGACTGGTAAAGAGCTCAATCACAATGAACACATCTTCCCTGTATGAGGCTGTGCACAACTGAAGAGGAAATGGAATCTTTGCTGCTTTGCTTTGTTTTGGAGACTAGATCCAGCTGTGTGTCCCTGGCTGTTCTACATGCTATGTAGATCCGGTTAACATTGAACTCACAGAGAACTGCCAGCCTCTGCCTCCAACGTGTGGGATTAAAGGTGTGCACCACCAACACCGACAAACAATCTTTTCTCATGTCCATATCATTTGTTTTGTAGTTGTAAAACATTCTGATTCCACCTTCAAAGCTGAATACCAGAGTTAAAGTATCACTAGAAAACACATTCCAGGCAGTGACGCAATGAAATCCAAAAGGAAATGACGGTTACGACATGGCCGACATCATCTATAAAACCTCAATCCTTACTTTAACAGAGTCAGAAAATATCACACATTTCCGTTTGGATTCATAATGTTGCTTTAGGTGTTTATAACCACACTAAAGCCATCAAATCAGCTCTTAAATATAGCAAATGATGAAGTAATAAAATTGAAGTGCCATATATTAATCTAGAGGGGTAATTTTCTCCTTCCTCTTTCTCCTTCAGTGAGCAAAGAAAATAGGAACAGTGGATGTAACTAATTCCTGCACAAAGATCATCAGGCCGCTTTCAGCATAGCATGTGCCTGATATGCACTGAATATGCTATATTGATAATTCTTTCCTAAAACACTAATTTAATAAGCACAGAAGGTGTATGGAAAAACACTCATAAAAAGACGAATGCAGTGGCCTTCTGAGGAGCCATAAGAGCACGGGCACCTAGAATATTGTCAGAGCCGCAGTTCCAATAGTAAGCATATCAGGATGCTGAGTAAGTATTTTCATCTCACTTTTCCCATCAGTGCATTGAGAACAGAAATACGATGTCATCTGACCTCACAATATGTACCATAACTGAAAGAGAAAGGCACAGTATTCAAAGGCTAAAGCTCCAAGCAAATAGAAACCTATTTCCTGGAAGACTAGAGGATATGAGCAGCAGATTCAAATAAAATGAGAAATGACTGCTAGGAAACTCCTCACATCCCAGTAGTACAGGTTTGATGGATTTTTAACAATCCCATTCAGGGAACTGATTTATGTGTGCTTAATTTTATCATATGTTCTAAATCCTATAGCTCATACCTAGCAAGAGGACATTGAAAATATTTAACAGGCTTACAAATGTCTCAAAAGTAAACACCTGTGAAATTTGCCTCACTTTCCTCTCAAATATTTCCATTCCGCACACCCTCACTGCCATTGCTAGGGTTAGGCAGCTGTTTTTGCACAACTTCTACAATAAATTTCTGGCTTGTTTTGAATTCCAAGCTTCTGCTTCATTTTAATGAGTATGTTTACTATATTAACACTCTAATATGTCTGGAGTGGACATAAGAACAGCTTTGTTCTCTGTTAAAAGTTTTACTAATCTTTTAATATGTTGATAATAAACTCTCAGTGAGGGGGTGGGGGTGGGGGTGGGGTGGGGACGTGTTCTGGTATCAGTGAATGTCTTCATATTTTTACTCATTAGGCAATACCCCACACTCTATGCTCAAGCAGAAACAAAATGCTAACGTATACATGAAGACTGCCAACTTTTCACCTCTGTGCCTTTGCTTTTGCGTCTTCTGCCTAGGACTTGTCCTCCATCTTTCAGTAGCCTTTAGTTTCTGTTTGTTTAAAACAATAAGTTAAGATGTCATGCTGGGTGTTGGTGGTGCACGCCTTTAATCCCAGCACTCGGGAGGCAGAGGCAGGCGGATCTTTGTGAGTTCGAGACCAGCCTGGTCTACAAGAGCTAGTTCCAGCGCAGGCTCCAAAGCCACAGAGAAACCCTATCTTGAAAAACCAATAAATAAATAAATAAATAAATAAATAAATAAATAAATAAATAAATAAATAAATAAATAAAAGATGTCCCTTACTCTAAGACCTTCCTAGGTGATTATATCCCAAGAATCATGTCTCTGGTATGTTCCTGGGCATAGTATCTGTACTTTGTTGTTGTGTTTACTATGCTGTTATTTCTTGTATATCTGTGTCTTCCTGCATAAAATTTTATTCAAGCTTAGTATTTCTGGTTTTGAGTATTTAAAGTATTTCCTATCTAGATTTTTATAAAACATTATTGTGAACATTATTTATTTTAAAATGTCTTACAAAAGAACTGTCAAGGATGACACCATCTTAATATGACACAAGAAACTCAGAAAGTAACAAGATATTACTTTTGCATAATTAAATTTATGTTCTGGGTTCTACTATATGGCAAATGTCCTGTATTTGTTCCGTTCATATACCTTTTGCATAACAAAGTCATCCCTATTGTCTGCCACGGTACAGTTCAATAATGCATTTTGTGTTCATAGCTCCATTGCTACCATGGCCTATTGTTATCACAAGAAATATTTAATTGTTTATTAACTGAATTCCTTTTACAGTACCTTTAGAGAAAAAAATAGTGTATGTTTTCTTGTTTACTAACTCCTTGAAAAATTGAATGTATATTCTACAGCCCATATACTGAGTACATACTAATAAAACAAATCAGAAAAAATTCTAAGTTTAAAAGCTTTATAGTCTCTTGACAGTAAAGAAAAAGGCAAAAATTGCTGAGATGACTCAGAGTAAAGATGTTCACCACCAATCTTGACTGAGGCTGCTGCCTAGAACACACACGGTGGAGAAAAATTTACTGCGCAAATAACTCTCTTAGTAGTTCACACCCTTGCCTTAGTACACACACACACTCATACACATAGACACATTCTTACACACATGCATATATGCACTCAGGCACACACATACATGCGTGCACATACACACACTCATACAAATGCCTGCATTCTTACACACATACACATATACACACATACACACATGATAATGTGATAAAAAATTATTTAAATTTTATTCAAAGGAAAAAAACCTAAAATAGACACTTTCAAAAGATGTTGTTCTAGGGACTAGCTGGAGGGTGGTTTAGGTGGGTGATCCTGTGAAGGAGGCAGAAGATCACCCGCAGTAGAAGAATTCCAGAAAGACAGAACAGCTGAGGAAGCAGAATAAGGAAGGAGCTTGAACAGAAGGAGGGGCAACACAACAGGGCAGGAAGAGCTGGCCACAGGAAGGACTGGGGAATGGAAGAACTCCACTAAGATCGATTCATGTTGTCTTTACATTTGGTCATCCGTAGACACTGAAAACTTGAACACATGAAATCTAACTTGTGTTCTTAAAGATTCCATGCCCAAAATAGATTTTAGTGGAATAAAGACTGGGAGCTAATAGTAGTGGTGCAGCTAGAATACACTAGATGTCTGGAATGGGAGAATGGTGGTAAACTGGGAGGTAGAACTGGAAAGGTTAGTTCAAGAATTGCATGTGAGAGCCAGGCGGTAGTGGCACATGCCTTTAATCCCAGTACTTGGAAAGCAGAGGCAGACGGATCTCTGTGAGTTCGAGGCCAGTTTGGTCTACAAGAACTAGCTCCAAGACAGGCTCCAAAGCTACAGTGAAACCCTCTCTCAAAAAAAGAAACAAAGCAAATTGCATGTGACGAAAAGGAGTAAGATTACCCCAAGATCAGCCTCACAGTTTTTGGTTCACATTATCCCTATGGTGGAAAAGAATAGGAAGGAACAAACCATGGCACAAATTTCAGAATCAAAATTGCTTTTGAAAACGTTGGTTTGAATTTAGTGTCAATTTCACAGTACAGTGTAGAAGGATTTAATGTATTTGATATTAGTACTATATGTAGAGATATGGAGACTAACTTTAAGAAATTGGCTTGAGCAGTTCCGAGGGACTAGTGCATCCACATTCCGATGGGGTGATCAATGTCCCATAGACACAGAAAGGAATAAACATCAGTGACTGCCTTAATTCCTTCTCACTCCAGGGATGTCCTGCTAAGAATTTTAACTGACTACTCGAAGTTCAATTTCAATATTAATTTCAATATTACAATATCAATTTCATTATTAATTATAAAGTATTCATAGAAACATCTGGAAAAATATTGGTCAAATTTCTATGTACTGGGACTCAACCATATTGGCATATAAAATTAAACATCACTGGAGACTTTTGAGAATAGAAAGAGATTAGTTTTATTTTCAATCTGAAATTCATGATCAAATAAATATCTGTAGATATATTTATTCCAATTATAAAGAGTTAATATGTATGTATATATAGACCTTATCATTGTATTTATAATTTTAAAGTTACTAATTTCTTATAATGTTTTAATCATAATTCTACCCCACATATTCCTGTGATTATAACTATTTTGATATGGTGTCTTTTTCTCCAAAATACATGTGAACAACAGATTTTTGTTTTCTTTGTGTACAGGTATGATTGGTGGATGCTAAAGAAGGGAATGCTGTGGTGTGAAGTTATCATTAAAGTATAAAATTACAAGATACAATATCATTTCCTAAACAAAAGATGATGAATTTGGTAATTCACTATCGTACGAGTGTTAAAAAGTCTAATTCAAGAGTCAACATGGAGCAGATGTTAAATTAAGAAAACTTTCTCACTCACAAAATGACATTTTCCTGAAGATGAACGGAAATGGAATCCACTATGTTAAGCTAAATAAGCCAGACTTGAGAAGACAACACCATATTTTACCTCATAGGAAGACCCAAATATTAATGTGTGTGTGTTCATATGTGTGTTCATGTGTGTGTAAGCGTGTACATGTGAATTATTAAGCTAGAAAATGGGACCATGAGAGGTGGGAAAGAAATCTACAGAAAGAGTGGGGAGAAAGGAAGAAAGGATAATGGGTTACATGAGAAACAAAGGAAGAAAGGGGGTAATTTTAGGAGGAAAACTGAAAGAGGAGGAGCAGGGGAGAAGTCAGTAGAACAAAATAAAGCATGCCATGACAAAACTCACTATTTTGCCCTTTTTTTACTAATATTTAAAGCTACTAAAATATTTTTCAAAATACTAGTTTATATACAGTTTTGAAATATTATGCACAAGAGAAACACTAAATGGAATGAGCAACTTGTAACTGTGTTTTTAGGCAGATGATAGATAGATAGATAGATAGATAGATAGATAGATAGATAGATAGATAGATAGATAGGCAGGCAGATAGACAGATGACAAACACTTAAATAGACTATTATTAAGCACTATTTTATTTATTATTCCTTTATACTAAAAGAAATTAAGTTCCTTAGTTGTTTAGAGACATCTGGATACTAAAGTGCAGAAGAAAATCCCATTCTGCAAATGTGAGGTTAAATTGTTATTGCTCCTGGTTAAGTTTACAAGTCCAAAGGAAATTACCTTGTGGTGGAACTAGGTGAGGCTGGTGGGGCTGTCACTGTAGAGACAATGCTGCACCAGATGCACCGAGTCATCTATGATGCCTCCAGCATTACCCCTGACTTCCTATTCACAGTCTCAAACATTAACTGTTTTCTAACACCTGTTTTAGCCCACATTTCAGGGATTCCAGGGCTTCCGACTCACACAAGCTTCTTGCATATTTTATTATGCACCAAGTTTTCTGACAGAGAGTGGTTAGGTGTAACTGGGTCATTGCTAAGGAACAGTGAATGACACATCACATGTCCATTTTCACTGGAGAAGCTTGCTTTGCACTCATAGTGAAATGTCCCTAACTACAGGCACAGCTCACCACACTTCCCCTTTGCCAGTCTTGAAGAGCAAATGGTGATGTCATGGTTATTAAGAATGGGTCCCTAGGTTTGAAGTTGACACTGCTCCGATTTTCTTTTTTAAATTAAAATATAATAGCATCACTCCCCTTCTCCTTCCTTCCTCTAGTCCCTTAGCATATCTGTTCCAGCCCCACCCCTCAGAATCCTCAGCTGCCTCTCTTATTGCCATCGCTGCATGTGTGCGTTCTTCCTGCAGTGATATCAGCCTCGCCCAGCTTCATCAGAAGATAATTTCCTCGAGGACTTGTAAACTTAAACAGGAACATTAAAAATTTAATTTCACATTTGCTCCTCCATTTTAGAGTATGTGTCTCTCTACACAATTAAGGAATCTAATTTTATTTAGTTTAAGGAAGGTTAAATAAAATAGTATTCAATTATTTTTAAACTAAAATGATCCACATAGCATGATCGTTTTCTTTGATTGTGTATGTTAACTTTCATTTAGTGCTTTAGTGTATTCTGTCTTTTAATTTCTTGAATTAAAACTCTTTGTTTGAATGCAGGTTCTCTTCTCTCTCTTTCTCTCTCTCTCTCTCTCTCTCTTTCTCTCTCTCTCTCTCTCTCTCTCTCTGTGTGTGTGTGTGTGTGTGTGTGTGTGTGTGTGTATTGTGGAGTCCAGCAGAGGATGTTGTATCTCCTAGATCTGGAGGTGGCAGTGGCTGTAAACTTCCATATGGCTGCTGGGAACTGAACTATGGTCCTCTGCAAGAACAGAAGGTGTTTAACTGCTGAGCCATCTTTAGCCGCTAATGATTAGAAAAATGTTACATTGTTGTTTTTATCTTGTATAAATATGTTATTTATAATCTTGGGAAATTGGTATGTAAGAATTAATTTTGTTGTTAGTAATTGAAGAAACAAAAATTTGTAAAATTTTGCTCCATTTTAGTACTTAACACTGATAACTGCTTTAGCATTCCCCAAACTGAACAAGTAACTTTTGTTTCTTACATTATGATTTCGAGAATTCAAAGAATTTAATAAGAAGGTTACTTTTGTTGTGCTCGCTTGAAAATTAAAACAATAATTGAATACAGCTTGTTGCCAAGCACAACATGGTAGAACCTAGACTTGGTTCCTGCAATCTCCAGTGGGAAAGCCTCTAGTCTATATTTTTTCTGTGGGAAAGTGAATGGACATGGAAAAGATTCCATACCTGTCTTTTGTTGATTATGAAATAAAACAAAGATGTTAGTTTTCAGAATGTCACCTAGTTGTAGTCTCCTACTCAGGAATCAGATGAAGGATGATCAAGTACACCCGGGGCCCCTGAGGCTCTGTCTTCAAAAGAATCTCACGTGTGCAAGTTCTAGATTTTATATAGGTCCATAAAATTGTGTGTGTGTGTGTGAGAGAGAGAGAGTGTGTGTGTGTGAGTGAGTGAACTGAGTGCTTACAACAGGAAAAGAGAAGACAAATTGTCTAGAGGAATGAAGGAGAGACAGGAGGTGGAAGGAGAGACAGGGAGGGTGGGGGAAACGTGAGGAAGAATGTGTTCAGCATCATAAATCTTAAAATAGTAAAAGCGAAGATGACAGGAAAGGATAATTTTTTACTTTCCTGAAAGTATTTCCTAAGATTTGAAAACATTTCCCTGACATCATTGCTTTGAATAGCCAATGGTGAGCCAGGATTACACTTAAGGATTTTTGCTTTAATCGAGGCAAGGTCTCCTATAGTCCAGCCTCCAATTTACTATGTACCAAAGGCTGGCCTTGAATTTCTGATCCTCTTGTCTCTTCTTCCATTCAGGTTAATTCTTTGTTAACTTGACACAGTCTGGAATCATCTGGGAAGAGGAAACTTCAGTTATAAAATGATTCCCTCAGATTTGTCTGTGCCAATGTCTGTAGGGAATTTTCTTGATTAATGATTGATATAGAAGGACCCAATGTGGACAGTCTCAACCTGAGCAAGTGGTCCCAGGTTTGGTTTAAAAAGCAAGCTGGACCATCTGCGGAGAGCAATCCAATAGACAGCTCTCTGCTTCATTCAGATCCTGCCTTCAGGTTCCTGCCTTGAGCCCCCATGCTCATCTCCTCAACGATGAACAGTGATTTGGACATGTAACCCAAATAAACCCTTCCTTTCTCTAAGTTTCTATTGGTCAGAATGTTTTGCCAAAATAATAGAAACAAAACGAAGACATTTCAATAGGATTTGGATTACAGATGTGTTCAGATTTCTAAAAGGAAAGGCCTCTCTGGCAACCCTGACTTGGAAGCTTTGCAGTGAACATTTTTCTCACAGCATCTCATGCATTGCATATATTTCATGTGGGATGTCCTTCTGTATTTGTGCTTCTTTATTGGTTGGTGAATTAAGCTGCTTCAGCCTATTGCAGGGCAGAATAAAGCCAGATGAGAAATCCAAACAGAGATAGAGAGATAGAGAGAGAGAGTCAGGAAAATGCCATGTAGCAGCTGAAAGAGAAAGACGCTGGAACACCAGAACCTTACTGGTGATAGATAGACTAATAGAAATGGGTTAATTTCAGATGTAAAAGTTAGTCAGTCTTGAGCCTGAGCTAATAGCCCAACAGTGTTGTAATTAACATGTTTCTGTGTGACTAATCGAGTCTGGATGGCCAGGAGCAAAAGAACAGTCTCCATCTACATATATCCATGTGTCAAATTAAAGCATTCTATATTTTTGTGCCAATTTGGCAAATATTTTTCTAATTGTGCTTGAAAATCATTTAACTGAGAGTACTATAAACTGCCTCTACAATCATAAAGTAATAGGAAAGACAAATTGTAAGGTAACCAAAAAATAGCAAATATTCATCTAAACTACACATGGCAAAAATGTTCAAAATTATATAGTGAACTGCATTGCTATCTTACAGGAGCACTCCAAATCTAAACTACATTAATAAGGGGATTTTATAATAGATATGTCTTTAATAATACAAAATATAAAAGTAACACTGAAGGCTTAAACTATAAATTATCTATTCTCTTCTATGTATTTAATTTCTTATACTGAGGCCTAAAATCAGAAGGGCACATTTACAATCACTTCTTTTTTCAAATCAAAATTAAATCAATTTTAATTCATAGCATATAGATCAAGTGTAAAGCTCTATGCCATTTGTTCTTTCTTTCTACTTAATGGACAGAATTGTTCCAAATAGTAAATGCACTAAAACCGATGTTAAAGTAATGTGATTTCTAAATCACAGGCTTTGTGATCCAAGACATCAAACCAAGAATTAAAGGCAAGAGAGCAAAACTCTCTGTTGACTCAATGGAACACAGACTATAAATTCATACTATCCTTGACTTAGGAACTCAGCGTTTTAAAATAATTTATTTCTAACAATTAGGCTACATTTTTTATTTAAGTATCTGTAGGATATTAATTATTTAATAGGCATAAAGTAAATATAAATAATTATTATTCCAATTTGAGTATAAATAAATAACTATGTAAAAAGTACTCTATAAATCACAGTAAAAACTAAGCTAAGATGACAAGGGGGTGTGGCCACTAGTAGCTTGTCGCAGTTCCAATGGACACACTGGTAGCACTGACTGGACTCAGTGGGCTAAAATGTAAAGAATACATGAAAATTGGAGGGAGACTGGAAAAGAACTGCTAAGAGAAATATCCAAAAAGTGAGTATGTGGTGGAGTATGTTAAAAAAATGTTGTATTATTTGTGTGAATTTCTCAAACAATAAAATTTTCATTACAATTTAATAAGAATTGTAAGAATTAAATAATCATTACAATAATTTCTAAAATTTAGCATATGTTAAGATAAAATTTGGAAATGACAATAGCTGAGAATTTACTATTCACAGGCACTATTGTGATATATTATATAAATGTATTTGAAAATAGAAAACTTACAATTGATTTTTTGGGAGGTGGAGATGGAGGAGGAGAAGAAATCTAAAATGCATTTTTTAAAAATCTGAAGACTGGTAATATATGACAAATGGCTTATTGTGAGTTTGTACTTTGTAATGTATAAAAACACTGTTCACTTATATCTATGTAATATGATCCTAGTAGTTGCAGCATTACTAATTTGGAAACACCTGGTACATAAATTTCATAGACTTTTCAATGTTGCTATTTCAGTTCATTTATTTGTTACATTGACATGAATCTTGAGCTCTTCCTCTGTTACAGGCACTGAGAAGAAATCCAGGTGAGAATAAGTCGAGCAATCTTAAGCAAATCATCATGAGAGTAAATTAGCAAATTGTGGAAGCATCAATGAAGGGAAAAGCTTTTCAGTAATAATACATAGGAAAAGTCTATCTGTGGTGAGGTGGAAGTAGATTATGGATAACATGGTATTTTAAGCAGAAAGTTAAAGTAGAATTTCCCAGGTGAAGATTTCTGAGCATGGAGGAATTTTGTATGTGAGGTTTTACTATCAGAGAACACTGCATCTGCACAAGATACCAACAGTGTGGTAGGAAATAAGGAAAACCTGACACTAGAATGGACAGACTAACGAGAGCTGGGGTTTGGTGACCTAAAGTGCAATGGGGCAGAATGGCAGTGATCTCATGGAGGAGATGACAGACTTTCATCGCATCTTTGAAAGAACTTCTCTGGTCTGGCCTGGTCTAGATTCAGTCTTTCATCCCCAATCCCCACCCTCACTAAAACTGGGAGCCATAAGCAGTATTTCAGGTTCAAACTTAATAATCTAGAAGAGGGGTTAGCAAAATTGAAACCTTTATAGACAAACTGCAATAGCTAAACAGTATTTTCATGAGCCTTAGTGGCTTGATGCTGGTTTTTCTGCATAAGTAATGCACACAGCACGTTTAATGGCTGGTGGCATTCCACAAATAGGAATAATTTTCTTGTATTTTATGACTCTGATATGTTGAATATGTGTCCAAGTATATGTTTGTGTATACACATATAGTTTAAATAAAATTTCCCCATTTAGCCTGGGAATGATTCCCCTAAGAGCCATCGTATATCCGACAAAACTCCAATATCAGGCATAAGAAATCCCATTTGAGTTGTTGTCAGAGGAGCCTGAGATTCTCCCATAATATTAGAGGCTAATTCTGTTATCCATCTTTACCTCTCAGATGTTGAAGATAATTCCTTATTGCTGAAGACGCCAAGCATTTTGGACATAGGACTCAGAGCACTCAAACTGGATCTGAGCTGAAAACCTCCTCCCTAAAGACTAGCTTTCACTGTACAAGAAGTTGTCACATAAGCTTCTAAGGAAAGGAAGAAACCAGTAGTTCTACAAAGCTGTGATACCTATGAGCTATTGCAACAACCAACAAAAGGATGCTATAGTGGCACTCACACCTTGAGAGTAAGCAATAGCTTTTTAACTAGACTTAAGGTCCACTCAAGAGATAAATTATGCCTGGTAAGGCAAACCTGACCTCACCCATAGCTAGGAAGGTCATGGATCTTGGAGGAGAACCTATAACTCTCACTTTGCTAAATCAACATAATTCCTTGCTTCATTCTAAACATTTATCCTTATATCTACAAGTAATTAATGCTCTTACACCCTCAACAAAGAAACTTCTCTTTGCAATGGACAGAGACCATTATATCAACTACAACCAACCAACACAGGGACATGTTGTTTCTAGAAGCAACAGATCCATCTCCAACACAACTCCTGCACCTAAGGGTCAGAGAATATTGTGGATGTGAGGATGGAAAGATTATGAGAGTCAAAGGGGTGGGATGTCTGCTGTGTGATTCTGTTTCCTGGAAATGTCAAAGAAGATACACATGTGAAGACTCAACATCACACCTAGTTAAACAAGACCATTGCAAAGATGACACCAACTGACATAGAAGGGTGATTTCTTACAGGACCTAACCTGAGAGAAATAACTATAAGCAACTAAGAAATGCTAGAAGGGGAAAAATAATATTCCCCAGGAAAAGGCTTCTAATTGGTATCCATTACCAAATAGTTCTGAAATTATATAGCAATAACAATTAAATGAAATGAGGTCAAAGGCCATGAATTGAAAGAGAAGGCAGGGATACATAGAAGGATTGAAGGAAGGAAAGGAAAAGTAAAATGATGAAGTAATTTTAATCAAAAAATTTTAAATGTGTCTTTCAGAATCCTCAGGTTCATCTGTATGTAATCTCAAAAGGAGCATAAGCCCCAAGTAAAGCCTCATGACTCAAGAGTCTGAGTCATCTCACAGTCAGGAACATATCTAGAAAATAGTCATACACAAGTATGCACTCTGGGACATAAGCAATCTGTGTTCCCCAGGAAAATTGGTGTGTTGATTAAGAGGGCAGACTGCATCTGATCTTACAGGATGCTGTAGGACAAAAACTTCCAAGTAACCTGCCCTGCAGAAGAACAGATGCCAAGACAAAAATATCTATAGAGAATGTGCAATGGACAAACCACAATATAAATCAAGAAACCTTTCATCACATCTGGTGTAGGATTTTTGCTTTCAGTGGTTGAATAAAGACTGCCTTGGCTTTTTGATAGGGCAGCCCTTAGGTGGGCTGAGTAGACAGAATGTAATTCTGGGATAGGGAAGGCTCAGGGAGAGCCACCATGAAGCCGCCAGGGTCAGACATGCTGAATCTTCCCGGTAAGCCCACTACCTCATGGTGACTTACAGACTATTAAAAATGGATTGAATTAAGATGTAAGAATTAGCCAATAGAGGCTAGAACTAATGGCCAGGCAGTGTGTTAAATGAATCCAGTTTGTGTGTAATTATTCTGGGTATAAGCTAGCCAGGGCCAAAAACAGGCCCATGGCCGGGAGTCGGATGCCAGGCACCGGGGAACATAACCCCACAGCCCGCTCCTCCACATTACTACACATCAATGCCCTTCATTCATCCAATTATATAAATATAGTGTTACAAAGTGCTTTTATTCCTTCCTTGAATTGCTGCCTTTTCCTTTAAAACCAATAGATTTCAATTAACACATATGTGTATAATTGAAATATTTTACTAATTTAAAGGGTATCTCTTAATTACTGAGTGACCTCTAGAAGAAAATTAAGTCTCATGGAATTTTGAATAACTTAAAATTACTAGTGACGAGAAGGCTAATTAAAATGAAAAATGTATTAAAACCCACAGTGGAAAAAGATAATAATTATGTCTTTTTGGATCTGAAAGGGGATATTTGGGGAAATAATTTTGTTAGAAAAGTTGCAGAGAATTAAATGTTTCTTACTTTTTTTCTTGATAGTTATTCTTCTTGAATAATGCAAAAGAATCTGTGTCTTATTTCATTATGTAGAGGAAAGTCACTACCACACCCCACTGGTTACCGTCTGGAGCAGTAACTAGAACGAGGCAAGAACATAAGCTGAACGGTTGACGAAAAACACTGTGCTTTTGCCTACATGTGAGGGAGGCACCATTTGCCAGCACCTGTGAAGAGGAGGGGGCACCAAGGGTTTAAATCTATAGAACATTTCAGAGTAGAGTCCCAGCACTGTGATCTAATGAGATTGCTTCAACGCTGCTTGACATTCTGTGGATAATAAATAGAAAACCAAATAAAGCACACTTAATGTTTTGCAAATAACTGAAAAATGAAATAAAATTAAAGCTAAACATACCTAAGGGAGTACAGAAACTAAAAAAATAAATAAATAAACCAATATCATGCTTACTAAATGATAGAATTTTTTATGTTTTTTATTTATGTTATGGTGTCTTAACGGAAATGCATTTGGGGGGATGAACCTTGACTCATCATTTTTATACATACAAAAATATTTTGCAGGTTATGATAAATATAAATGAAAGCAATAAAGTTATGTGATTGTTAGAGAAAATGAGCAGGATGTCCCTGTAATTAACCCTTCTTATATTCCAATATGGAATAAGTGGTCTTGATTTAAAACAGACAAACAAACTAGACCTTGGGATTGTGACTCCTTCCCATGTTCTAATCAAGCACCCTGAGATCTATGACTGTGTGGAGAGAGAACAGGTGCAGTGAGGGGACCAGAAACAATAATTGGAGGAAACTATAAATCAGAAGATTCCAGAAGCTGCAGATTTGGTAGAAATTCAACACAGTCAAAAGATAGGACTCTGGGCAATAAGTGGGCACATCCATGAAGTAAAACCAGCAACGTGAAGACCAGGACACAAAGTAGGCTGAGGAGTGGTGCTTGGGTGTTTGGGAAGAAAGCAAAGAGCCTCAGCAAAAGTATAGGTGTCAGGAGCCACGTGCAATTTATAGCATCCATGACCATGACAATGTGGGGTCTCTTGTCCACTTGCTATTAGCTAGAGTTCATCCCTTTCCGGCCAGTTTTCTTATCTCAAAAGCTGGAAACTCATATTGCTATACTTTCTAGATCATCTTTATTGGCCTATTGGTCATATGTCTATGGTTTTTCAACTAATGTGAATTTTGAGAAGGAAGTAGTAGGAAGAGGAAGAGTAGGGTCTTGTCTCCTACTGCTTGTAGAATGTTTCTAGCAGCAAGGTTGCCAAATGTATGTGTGACCAGAGACTCCAGTTGTCTTCATGGTTTCTATAAGCACCAGTGGATAAGGGCAGCACAAAGCCAAAATGGCAGCTGTGAATTCTTCTTGGTCCTTGATTTCATCACCCTTTCCTTTTTATTTCATCAGGATTAAAGGTGTGTCCAGGGATTGAAGAGACAGCTCCCTAGTTAAGAGCACTTGTTGCTCTTCCAGGGGACTAAAGTTTCATTCCCAACATCCATTCAGGCATCCCCCAAGCACCTGTAACTCCAGTTGCAGGAGATATAACTCCCTCTTTTGGTCTCCTTGGATACCCCCACACATGTGGCATATACACACATAGGACATACACACACAAAGCACAAATAAACTCTAACACTTAATTAAAAAAAGATTTTTCCAACAGTTTTTAGTATTAACTTCCTTCTGTCTTCAGTCTTTGAAAACTTTCAAAGCAATATTCTATATTTGTTTGACATTTTTAAAGATGATTGTGGCCTTTCTGGATGGCAGATGATTGACACAAGGAGAGAATTATTCAAAAAAGTTTACTCCATACCATAAGGGAGAAGAAAAGACATGAGTAGCTTATCCGTGTTAAAGTAACCCCATCAGTACAACAGAGACTGAGCGTGGCAACCTCCATGCCACAGATTAAATATTTACTTGTTTTCTAACCTGGGGAGATTGGAGACTTCTGTTACAGATGGAGTCTTTGTCCATGACCCTCACTGTTAGGCTTCATCATATAAGAGCTAATGGGGAGACAATAGAAGGCAATGTGGGGAAAGAATGTGACTAAGGTATATTAAACATATGTATGAAGAGCAGGATGAAACTCATTATTTTATATAATTAGTTCATGCTATAAACTATAAATCTAGTAAAATCAGATTGAAATGGAGAAAAATAAGATTTCTGTGAGTTGTCATTTCCATACAAGGCTCTTATCATCTATGAGAACACTGAGGATTCAATTTGGTTTGTGGTCATTGGCATAGTAACTGTCTCCAAGGAGACAGTTAACCTAAACTGGCATCCTGTGTCTCTGAAGAAAGAAGCGTGTCTGCAAGGCCATGGGCATTTGATCTCAGAAAAGCGGTTCCTGCCCCTGCCCCACTTCTCACACCACCTTCTCTGTGACAACACCTTCTGAAGTAAGGCTGGCAGCTGATTCATTTGTTCAAAATTTCTTTAAAAATACATCTTTTAGAAGAACTGTCAGGTAGCCAAAGGAAGAAAAACACACACGCAATTACAGCTCTTTATCCTAAATGTCTCAGAAAACACCATTGTTAAACATCCCTTTGAATCTGAAAGTCTCATTAATACTCATTAAATCTCCTGATTTAAGGGAAAAGGGTTTGCAGTTCTAATAAGGAGCAAGGAGAGGGAGAAAGCATGCTTTACGGAACTGGCAGCAGATTGAAAAAATAATTATCTGAACATTTAATTACTTGGAACTCAGTTGCTAAGAAAGGAATGATCAAGTTTAGTTAATTTTTCTATTAATAAAGCAGTCATTTTTTGGATTAGATTAATTACTGATCAAGAAAAATATTTAAATTTTCATTATCCTGAGCTTCAGGCAGAGCTTATCCTCTACTGTTACACGTTTGGAAATATAAAAGGTTTCCCTATGGCCTGTAGGTATCTCATTTGCAGAGAGAACTACATCATTACAGTCAGCTCTGGGAGGGTCTTTGCTGTTGTGTAGATAAATAATCCCTGATATCTAAAGGGTTGAGCATGTGGGCCTTTCTTGTGACCTACCAATGTCAATAACTTATATCACAAAGATACTTTAGTTTTTAAACACATGATTGTAAATTACTAACAATGTTCATGTAAAGAGCTCACAGAAGTCCTATAGGATATGCTTTTTAACTTGCCTAGAAGTGTGGAAATAAATACAGCAGGAGAACCACAGGCCCAGGATGATTAGTGATCAACCGGAACCTATAGAGCAAGCACATTTCCTTTCCCTGCATTACCTAAGATCAAATATTCCAGCTGCTTTGTTAATCAATAATTCTATTATGTTGAGTGAAATTCAGCTTGGAGAAAACAATATTATTTTTTACTATATATGGTAGACATATACATTATAATATAAACAATAGTTATATGCTATAATGTATATATTATACTTTATATACTATAATAGAATTGTAACTCATTTTTTATTAATTCTTTTTATCTTGATATTCTTAATCAATCATATTGGATGAAACTTTGAGACAATTATCATAATCATATAATTAGCTGAGATTTTTGTATGAACTTTAGAAAGAACTAAAGTACTACTTCATCTAAAAGCAAACATTTTAAGACATTTGTTAAGACAACAATTAAAACATATTCTACACATCCATGCTTTTACCTACCCTCCAAAAGCTAAAAATTGAAAGCTTTGTCAAGTTTTGTATACAAGTCATGGTATTCCTATTAAAGGCTGAGGAATGGTAATGTACTTGTTATAAAACAAAGGTACAGTAACAAAGAAGATGACACCTGTCTCTTCAGCTGTTAGTCACTTTTTATCTCATTTCCAAAATTCATTCTCAAAATCAGAAACATTTTCCATCGTTAGTTTAAAGCCAAAAATCTTTACATTGGGTTATTCTTCAAGCCAATGTTGCAATGTGTCATATAAATTATATCTATTATTTGAATCACAACCATAAAGAGTCAATTTAATATGAAACTTGAAATCCAAGTGTACTTTACAGTGGTGTTAGGTCTTCCATTTTATGAGTTCCAGAAGTATTGATCAGCTAATACACCACCCTGATACCACTGCTTTACTATTAGCACATTCAGCAAGGCCTGCATAGCTCAAGGATGAATTAGGAAGAGCTGCCAATCCTTGAAGGATGCTGTTTTAAAACTCAGTACCTCTACTTTTTTTAAATCTGGACAACTGTATCAACTGGATCCTCCATAAATTTAGTTAAAATTACAGACAATGTGTCTCTACGGGTATACATATATGTATACATGCACATTTGTGTACATACATGTATGTGTGTGTGGCTATCCATGTAAAAGTATGTATACTTATGAGGGTTAGATGTCATCATCCGGTGTTTTCCTCAATCACTGTCTTCTCCTTTGAGGCCAAATCTCTTAATTAACTTCAGCTCACTGTTTTGGCCAGACTAGCTAGCTAGTCAGTGACCTCCAGCTCCCTGCCAGTCTCCATCTCTCCAGGACCAGGGTTACAGGTGCTCATCACCTGCACTCAGATTTATACACGAGTTTTGGATACCTGAAGTCAGATCCTTAAGTTTTATGGCAAGCACTTTATCCACATATCCAACTCTCCAGCAGTGTATGTTTTCAAATGGTATCCCAGATCATAATTTAACCAACTTAGTCAAGCTACTCACATCCCTAAAGAATATATTTGTGATTGACTTCATAGTCACATACTTACTCAAGCCCTAGACCTATACACTTGGGTTAAATTACTTAACAGAATTCTGTTTAGAAAAGATGTTGCCAAAAGTAATGTTACTGCCCCCTAAGGCCAACTTATAGGTAGCTAACTTGGTAATTGCATCTCAATGTTTTGTTCACACCTTTCCATATGGATTGTTTAAATACACATTTTTTTACATGTAATTCAAATCAGGTTTAACATCTTATCTCTTCCTACTCTACTACTGATTTTAATAAATAATAAAATAAATTCATAATAATTAATACATTATTAATACACAATTCATTTTTATGCAATTATATTTTTAAATTTAAAGAACTTGAATTTTCTTAAAAGCACTAAAAACTTTGATATTATATATTAATAGTCCACAATCCAAAAATAGAAATAAAATAAAAATTTATTTAACAAAATAAAATGTCAACGAACACTGAATTTGAAGGACATTATATGCTTTTAAAACATATTTTTTCAGTGTGTTTCTGGGTGGTGCAGGAGGCTGCAGGCCAGAGCACTGGCCCTGCCACTGCCAATATGGACTCTGTCCCTTTCTTGTTGCTCAAATGCCCCAACCTGAACTTTAAGAAGCCACCCTGGGTGTACATGGCACCAGCCATGATGATGTATGACCTGGTGGTAGTGTCTTAATTCCTCATTACCGAGGAATAATCTCTTATGGTATTGTTGAAACTGCATGTGTTGAACTGATGACTAATGAGCATGGTCACCAGAGACAAATAGCTTTCTTAACTTACAGTCAATGGGCAGAATATTATGGAAGGACTTGTATCTACCTTCCTTTTAATAAAGGGAAGTTTAGGTTTCACAATCCTGGACCAACCCAATGCACCAAATATTCAAAAACTCAATAGATGACTTCTTCTCTTCATTGGCTTTGCTCCTGCTGAGTTTCTTCATGGCTGGAGTATTCCTGGGAATGAAATTGTCTGGTTACCTGACAGGCAAGGCCATTTAAGAAGAAATCTGTGGATCCCAGATTGGGTCCTGGTAATGGAATTTTAAAGGCTGACCTCCCTTGTGCAATGTGAAGAACAATGAAGAACAAAGTCAGAGCAGCGGTGAGTGACACCAGAGCAAGTAATAGAAGCACAGACTAGAATTCATGATGTCAGAAACAAGTTTGTTACAGGATTTTTCTGGTGACCTATTCTGATAAAGCATCTTTGTTATGTGGCATTTTATTCTTAGTTTTTTTAATTTATTGAAGAAAATATAATCCATTTTGAAAATTGAAGCATTGAATAAAGTGTTTTTTTTACAAAAAAAATATCTCTGATTACAGTAAGGGAAAATAGACTGAACAGTTAAAGTTGATTATATTCTTTAAAATAAGTAATTTTTAGAGAAAATGTATTGCTATTTGAGAGGACCCAAGTTCAATGCCAAGTGACCAATTCAGATGACTCACAACCAATTTTAGCTGCAGCTATAGTAAATCCAATGGCCCTATTTTTTATGGACATCCACATTTATTTTCATACACCCCAACTCACACACTCATACACACATACATGCGTGTATGCGCGCACACACACACACATACACACTTAAAAACAAAATAAATCTTAAAGAAATAGAATATATGTTCCATAATTTAAGATATACCAGTACATTTCACTGGATTTCTTGCACTGGGTTTTGAGGGTCTATAAGCAAGAGTCACTACAGACTTTCTGAATACTCGTTGACAACTATAAAGGGTCTCACATCCACTGCAACAGCTCTGTAGAACACATGAGAATATGCTAACTTTACAGGAGCAGGTGACTAGAGCATTGCCTGGTCTTCCAGAGGACCACAGGTTGGATTCTCAGTACCTACATAATGGCTCACAACCATCTATCACTTCAGTTTCAGAGAATCTGACATTGTCTTCTAGCCTCTATGAGCACTGCAAACAT
>JAQHUG010000216.1:1933540-1950816 GCA_028555095.1 Dicrostonyx torquatus | reverse complement strand
TGAACCAGTGAATGAACCAGTGAATGAGCCAGTAAATGAGCCAGTGAATGAGCCAGTGAAAAAACTAGTGAGTGAGTCAGTGAATGACTCGATCAGTGAATGAACCAGTGAATGAGCCAGCAGATGATCCAGTGAAGGAACTAGTGAATGAGTCAGTGAATGACTCAGGCAGTGGATGAGCCATTGAATGAACCAGTGAATGAGTAGGTGGATGAACCAGTGAATGACCGAGAAACTGAACCAGTGAACAAAAGAATGCTGTCTTGCTAGAACACAGCTTTAAATGGATCATGACAGTGACATGGTTCATCAGTCAGATCATCTCTTCAGCTTTTCTTCAATATATGACCTTGAAATATTTCCTAACCCCATTTGACATCATACTATCTATTATAAAACTCAGACAATACCAGCCAGTATTTTCGTCAAACTCAAACTGCAATTAAGGATCAAAAGACATCATGTGGAATAGCAAAGAGAAACATAAAATATTGTAAAGGTAATTAAGCAGATGTGGTTTTTATCATTATTAGACATAGATTATATTTCCAAATTAAATGGAATAATAGCTATGATAGCTTTACATTTGTTGTTTACTTATAGTCACCATAGATAAATGTTTACATATGGCTGTTCAGATTCTAATCCATAGGATTCTTTGGATCCACATTGACCACTGCCATGTTTGGTGATAACAGATCATCTGACAAGCCATCTAACTCTTCAGGTTTTCAAGTCCATCTCTCTAAATTTGCAAGTGAAATGTTTGCTTCTGTAGGTCAGAAGTGGAACAGTACTGGTGGACTCCTTCAGATTAGCCCCTTTCAAGAACACCATTATGCACAAAAACAGGCTAGGTGTGTAAGCAAAGTATTGAGCATTTGTTTGAGCTTCGATCATTTAACAGAATAACAGGCAGAAGCAGCCTTTAGTAAAGAGAGTTAAGATAAAAGGCAGATTTTTCTGCCTGATAGCTGAGCAATAGTGGGGTAAGGAAATAACTCAAATATATGCTCAACACTGACAGAGCTGTTGAGAGTGGGATGAGGTGATGTGTGATCCAGTTCCATAATTCTGGAGTTTCAAAGCCTATGATGAATCAAGATACAAATAAAGCATCTATTGAAGAATATTTCTGCCTATGACAGTAGAACTCGATTTCAAAAATGAACTACATGAGCATATAAAAAAGGATGACTATTTTTATTATCAAAATCATATATTATAGTATATTTAAATTCCTGTGTAAGATACACTCTGCATAAGGTATTTTGTCTTAAATGATGTCTTTTTCTCATTCTCTCTCTCTTCCTCTCTCTCTCTCTGTCTCTCTGTGTGTGTGTGTGTGTTCATTATTTTATTTAATTCACTGTCTATGATTGTGGACTGGTCCCAAAAAGATCTGATTCTACTTAACAAAATGTATAAAAGTAATACAGTTCCCATGTTTGCATGTTCTTTCCCTCCCTTGCTATCTTTCTTCTGCTCACTTGAGGTAAACTACGTGTTATGAGAAGACTTGAAAATAAGGATTGTCTCATGCCAGCATCAGAGCAGGCACCGAGGACTTTAATTCAACAGTGTGGCAAGAAGTGAGGAAAAGGTTATGTCAGGGACATTGGAAGAGATCACTCTCAATCAAAATTTAAGACACTGCAGCCTCAGGCATCAACAAAATGTGTCTTAGTAGAAGAAAGGATAAGTTTTTTAAATATAGCCTTTGTGCCATATACTCCGTGAAAAATGTAAACTTTAAATAAAATAAATAAATATGATTGCCAAAGACAACAAGTAAGTTGATCCAAGACATCACTTTGAGTGTGTGTGCATGTCTGTGGGTGCGCTATGAGGAGTTTGTAACCAGAACACAGCACCCCAACATGTTTTAACTTGATCTCACGCTATGCACATGGCTCCCAAATATTCAAACTGAGAATTCAATTTAAAGTGATCTGATCTTGTCAGAGTCCAAAGTTCTGGGTAGAAGTAAAAATAATTTCTCTTTAGAAAAAAAAATCCCACCAATTGAACCCTGTGGTTTCTTTAGGTTTCTTTATTTAAATTTGCAAATCAAACTTCATTTCCATAGTGTAGAAATAGAAACTGGACTGAGGAATACCTTTAAATTAGCCACTCGCAAGAACAAGTGCACCTGAAAACAGGCAGTAGATACACAAACCAGGAGCTGGTCTGTAAGCAAAGCATTGAACAGTCCAGCTTGATTAGCCTTGATTATTTATATTCAAGTCTAACAAAATAACATAAACAAAAGCAACTTTTAATGTAGTCATTAAGGTGACGAAATGATGAATTGTTCTGCTTCTTAGCAAAGCAACAATGAGGTTAAGATGCTAATTCAGTCCACTAAGACCCAAATATATGCTTAACACTGCATAAGCTATTACGTTTTTACAGTTACAGAATAGGATGACATAATGTGTGCGTGCTATTACCATTGCTCCTGGGGTCTAGAAGCCTATAAAGTTGCCAAGAAATCCCATGAGCCTCTAAGACAAAAGAAAAAATACATCCTAAGAAATTCTGAAAGAAAGAGTAGAAATATAATCAGGAGAATCAGGCTTGAAGATTCAAGTCTGTATTATTAAACATTGATTCCAAAGTGCATGCTCTATTAAAATAAAAGAAGGAACCAAAGCACAGGAAAAGAATAAGAACATCGTACAAGGTAGTCAAGTAACCATCAGTATATCAGAATATTGTTACCCACAAACATCTTCCATGTACATGGTGCCACATTTTATTGCTAATAAGAGAAATTTAGATGAGAGTTTGAAGGGAAAAAGTGAAGAAGGGTCTTTATATTTAGAGTGTTTGGTGACTACCCACAGGAGGTTGGGGTAGTAATGCTTCATATGCTCTTGCTGTTAGGAGGAGGGAATTTAAGACTTCCAAATCCCTATAAACTCTGGATTTGTGCCTACATCTGGTCAGCTCTGTGGGTATGAAAGAACTCTGATCTCTAGTAGTTTTCCTGATACCATTTCTCCTAATGTTGCTAAGAATTCTATAAGCCCTTCGTTACTACGGTACCTGAATTGCTGAGATATGGAGATTATCTTCTCTTTTCCTGATCACATCCAGACTGATATTAAACTATAAAAGCACCCAGAAGGATATGAAGAGGAACAACTTGTTCCCTACAAAGGGAAGACATAAGAATTGTTAGTAGTATGTGTTCATAGCTGTCCAATTTTATATATAAGCTGAGGTTACAGGTGGGAATTGACAGTGAAATTCAGAATTTTGTTAGGTTTACATGTTTGGTGTATTTATTATATCATTTCCACTCAGTGCTATTTTTAATGATCTGGAGATTAACTTTCATAAAGAAGATTTTCTTGCACTATTCTAGTCAAACTTTGATGTGACTATTATGATACCATTCTTACATAAGTTGTGCAGTGACCCATTATGTTTTTCTTTTGTATCTCTGTGTGTGTACATGCATGTGTGCGAGCACATGCACACGTGTCAGTTACTTTTCTACAGCTGTAGCAAAGAACATGACCAAGACATTTAATTTAGGGTTTCAAAATTCAGAGGATTATTAGATCTTTCAGCATACTGTTGGGGAGCATGACAGAAGGCAAGCAGGCATGTCACTAGATTAGATGCTGAAAAAGAGAGGCAGACACACACACACACACACAGAGAGAGAGAGAGAGAGAGAGAGAGAGAGAGAGAGAGAGAGAGAACTGGGAATGGCATGCATGAGCTTTTGAAACCCCAAGGCTCACCTACAATGACCCACCACCTCCAACAAGGCCACACCTCCTAATCCTTCTCAAAGAGTTTCATCAACTGAGGACCAAGTATTTAAGTATATGAACCTGTGCAGAATGAGCCATTCCCGCTCAAGCCACCACAGTGTGTCTTTTGAAACTATATGGGGGTGCCTGCAGAGGCCAAAAGAAGTCATGACAATTCCTGGGAATACAGTTAAAGAAGGTTGTGAGCTGCCAGGTGGGTACTGGAAATTTAAATACAGTACTCTGTACGAGTGGGAGGCATTCTTAAACACTGGATCATCTCTCTCTCCAGCCCCTTGTTTTTGTAAGAGTAACCCTTACAAAACTAAGTGTGAGCTAAGTGAGTCTGCTGTGGGTTTTAGCATTGGTTGGGAAAAGGAAGTAAGCAAAAAAAGATAAGGAGGCAGGGCTATTCTGTCTCTACTTGGCTCCTGTTTGATCCGTCACATTTTAAAATTCATGTGTCCTTTTCATAAAAACTCTTCTACAGCATCCTCCCATATAGTCCTCTGCATCTGATCTTGACTTTGGCAGTTCAATCTTAACAGAGATATTGGAGTGTTAATTAAAATGTCTCTGTCCACTTCTCAGGCCATTGCAGAGAATTTTTTTTCTGCTATAAATGTTTTAAGAAGCTCTAGGGGACTTTCCGTTGTGTATGCGTGTACTGCCTGATAATCTAATCTCCCTGTTTGACTGATTCTGCTGTGATCATGCCTGCTAGCTGACTGTTCTACTAAAATAATAGAAGACCCGGATTTTAAGATATTTGCTGTTTATATTGTCTCTGCCTTTCAAATAAATGCAAATAATATTAGTGACCTTTAACTTGTGATATAATCAGGCAGCACAGGTATTAAAAAGGAAAAATACACATACTACATGGTTAAAATATCAAGTATCAAGCTCAACTTTGAAGACGTTGCTAAGCAAAAATACAAATCACAAACTAAACTTGTTTTTTAAATAATAAATGAAATGTTGCAGATCCAAAACATATAATCCAAATACAAAACAAATGATGGAATAATTTATCTAGAAATCAACAGGAAAAATAAAGTATGAAGTGAACAGATGGGCAAAGCCTATAAACAAATGAGGAAGATTCGAAGCTAAAAAATATGAGATTTAGCCGGGTGGTGGTGGTGCACGCCTTTAATCCCAGCACTCGGGAGGCAGAGGCAGGCGGATCTTTGTAGGTTCAAGACCAGCCTGGTCTACAAGAGCTAGTTCCAGGACAGGCTCCAAAGCTACAGAGAAACCCTGTCTCGAAAAACCAATAAATAAATAAATAAATAAATAAATAAATAAATAAATAAATAAAAATGAGATTTCAAATTCTCTTGAGATAAATTTCTTAAATATTCTCAGTAGGCTAAAAAAATAGGTCAAAATTATTGCCAAAAATTTGAAGTATCAGGAGGATGGTGACAATACAAATTGATATAGACACTATAGAAAATATGATGTGATAATATAAAGTTATAAATCCAGATGTGTGATGAATTCAGCAGTTCTACTGTCAATATTTACCCAAGAAAAACTTACACACATGTGCCAGGAGACAAATACAAAATGCTGACAACATTGTTTATAGTACTATAAAAATAAAACTATGTAATTCTTCAGCAAAAAAGTCACTTCTTCGACAAATAAGTACAAATAATTTGTGTATACTCTAACTATGAAATAATATATAAACATTAAAATAGATCAACTGTAACTACACAAACAAATCCTTAAAATCTATTTTAAAATATAATCTGCAGAAGAAAATACACACAATAACATTACATTTATATAAAATCCCCAAATGAATACAAAATAAAGCAATGTATTATTTAGGAAAAAAATTTGTATATGACAAAAGTATAAGAAAATCAATGAGAGAACTAAACAGAGGATCAATACTAAGTGGTTCAATTATAAAACAATGGGCATTGTTGGTTTTAAAGCCACACAGTAGGTATACTAGCATTTGCTCTAGTCCTTTGCTTGACGCCTATGCCATATATTTCGTATGTATTAAATATCACATAGTTAAAATGAGAGAAAGAAATCTTGAATAGCATATAACAAAGAAATGAAGAAACCTATAATCCCTGAAGTGATAATGTATTAACAGCTATCTTCTTCAGTGTAGATGTGTGATGGAAAGCACAGTTATGTTCTCAATTATATGTGTGCATTAAATATTTTAAGACAAAGTACAGAACAAAATATTATGTACTTCCTAGTGGAAGAATATATTATGAATAGTTTGTATCTTGGGTTTTATCAACGGTGTGTGTTGGATTATAAGCTTAGAGAAAAATATAACTTAGAGTCATTATAGGAATCTAACCACAGAACCACCAAAAATTATAAACCAATCTGTGCTAAAGCAAAAAAATTTGTCCCATTGCCATACAAAATGTGCCCTTTTGTGTTTTGTTTCAACAGAGTCACACTGCCTGGAACTCACTGAGTAGAGCAGGCTGACTTCAAGCTCACAATGATCCACCTCCTCTGCCTCCTGAGCGCCAGAATTAAAAGGCATGTGCCACAATACCCAGCCGAAATGTGGCCTTTTGAGATGAAAAGGTTCAGGTGAGCAATGCTAAACAGGATTATTGCAACTCTTAACCACAAGAGAACACCCATCAGGACAGTAGATGTGTGTGTTACACTAGCCACAGCACAGAGAAACTATTGGTGGTTCTCATCCCATAGCTTCCTAAGGTGTGCCAGCTTACACAGAAAACCCAGTGGCACCTGGATGGTGCTGAGATCAGAAGCAACAACAGCAGCAAAGGGGAGCAAGCTCGGTTCAGTTTTGAAGAATTGTTTAAAAACATAATTAAAAGAAATAGAGAAGTTGGGTTTCCACCCACACTGCTAGAACAGCAGCTTTCCATCAAAACACTCTAACCTTTCAAAATCTCTCTTTAAAAACACAATACTAAATAAAATGTCTTAGGCAGTAAATTCCCAAATCACATTTACTAACTCTACAGTTGGCTAGACAGCCACGTCATCTATCAGAGTAAGCAGGAATCGTGCTTACTCACATTCTACTGTAGAAAACCCTCTCAGAGCATGCACACATGTATGAAGCTTGGCAAGCCCTCCAGAAGGACCTGATTTGTACTTTTGCATTTCTTTTTTCAAGTTATTTGTGCCTTGCCTAGAAACTGAGTTGTTTAAGCCTTCTGTATTTCTCGAATAAGTTAGTTCTTCGGTCAATGTAAACCAGTGGATCTCAACCTTCAACTTACTGCGATCCAACAGAAGTGACTGAGTAGTAGGTCGTCAGCCTGAATAAGACTTACTACACACTTTAAAAAAAATCCTCATTTACAATAATCTTTGAGGAGGTAATTTCAAAAGCCCCTGGGTATGTGGTGATAATAATAATAATTGCTTTACATACTGTTTGAGTAATTTTTCCAGTCTCTTGATATAAACTTGACAAATCACTGTGAAGGGAGAAAGAGATGAATGGCTGATTAAATTCCACTCAGATACTTAAAGTTAGATTTCGGTTATTTTTAAATCGTTGTGCCTAGTAAAAAATGTGTTATATATAGATTTCATTTATCTGGAGAAAGCAGCATTGGAAGAGTGAGTCACTGAACTCATACACTGAAGTGAGAGAAAAGAAAATGCATCTTCAGTTTCCCTTAGGAAGCAACATCTGTAGGTAAGAAGATTGCTTGGTCCTGGAGAGGCATGTTTAAATTGGTTGCTACACACATATATAGCTCTGGTGATTGTTGAAGAGACATGACTTTCATATTTGGCAATGTCTTCAGAAAAAGTCATGTTTGTGATTGTCAAGTAACTTATTGAACTACTACTAATTTTTCCTCTTTCATACATATGTGTGTGTGCACATACATGAATATCTCCAACTCAGTGGAGTTATTGAATCCATTTCTAAGCATGGCACAGAGGTCTAGGGACATGGTTTAGTGGGAAAGAGCATTTGCTCAGATGAGGATCTCATTCAATTCCTAGTCCCCCACAAGAAACCAAGCATGACCTTTGTACCTGTAAACTCAGTATTGCAGAGGAGGGGTCAAGTGGTCCTCAGCACTGATTGGTAAGCCAGCTCAGCTGGAACAGTAAGCTTCTGGTTCAGTGAGAGACCTCCCCCTACACAAACACACACACACACACACACACACACACAAACAATACAGCAAACAGAAATAATAAAGTAAAATAAAATAAAAACAGCATGATCTCTCCAGTTGAAACAAAATTGTGTCTCTATGTGTGCCCCATTCCTCATTTCTAGTTTGCTACATTCTAATGGACTTAAATTCTATCACTCGTTCAAAAACAATTTAATTATTTTCAAGTCATGAAATTTAAAATAAAATGCTAAAATTCCTATCTTTGCTATTCAGTATACATGCAAGTAACATACAGACTCTGGTGTAGGAGATCTTTCTGTATTTCTGTTGCTTCCATTGGTTGAATAAAGAGACTGCCTTGACCTTTTGATAGGGCAGCCTTTAAGTGGGCGAAGTAGACAGAACAGAATTCTGGGAAGGACAGACAGGCAGACGCCATGTTTCTCCTGCCTAAGATGGACGTAGTTTAGAATTTTCCCAGTAAGCCATGACCCCGTGGTGACATACAGATTATTAGAAATGGGTTAAATGAATATGTAAGAGTGGGTCACCAAGAAGAGGCTAGATATAATGGGCCAGGCTGTAGTTTAATTAATACAATTTTCTGTGTGGTTATTCCAGCAGCTGGGAGCTGGGCGGCGGAACACAGCTTGCTCCCCCTCAATACAAAATGACTCAACAAGATATATAAAGAAACACAACACACAAATACATTGTAACAATTAATGAAAAGAGACTATTATTTAAAAAAAAAAAGAACATGGAACCATAAATGGGAACATTTGATGGGAGAAAAGGGAAGGAGGAAATGAAGTTATTACAGTGTAACCTTGAACAATAAGTGACTGAAGACAAGCCTTTTTCATCAGCCATGTCTGTGACTCCCCTGTAATCCCAGCACTCAGGAGGGTGGTGCAAAGGGATCAAGAGTCCATGGCTGATCTCAGCTGCATGGTGGTTCCAAGGCAAGCCTGAAGTATGTGAGGTCATCTCTACACAACTCACAGAAAAACAAAAATCCTACTGTCTTCTCTGGAGTGATTTTTTTTTCATGAAATTATTACATTTGAATTCTTCAAGCACACAAACAGAATATACATATGTGCATATATGTATGTTGCTTTTTCTTTTCTCTGGGCTCACTTCCTTATTTCCCATTTAACATATGGTTGCCTCTCTTCAAAGCTTAACATGCTTCTCTTTTCTGAGTGAATAAATTACTGCATATTACTTGCATACAGGTACATATGCATGAACTTGTGTGAGAGAGAGATGGGAAAAGAGAGCTTGTCAGTCTCCCTAGAAGCATAGCATGTGGAATCAGGACATACATATTTGCTGTTCCTTTTCTTTGTATTCATGAGCCTCTAATCCTACATACCTTTTTTCAGTCTTGATATTGTCTTAAATTTCTCAGTTTCAATTTTTTGACATTTTCATATATAACTATATTATGTTTACATAATTTTACCCCTGTTTTTCCCATCAACCAACTCATCATAGGAGTCTTCTTCTGATACCCTAAGATTTCTCCTTCCTACTTCTTTGTTATTGATTTACACACACATATACACAACACACACTCATACCCAGATGAGTTTATTTAGAGTATGTGTATGTGTTTATACAAAGATATAGGCTAATTGACTGTAATTGAGTAACCAATCAGGAGGTTTGCCCATGGAGAGATTGATAATTCATTTCTCAGCAGTACTTATCTGTAATTTTCCATCTGCAATAAGGCCTTGTGAGATTTTCCTTCCCACTTTTGTATGTCAAAACAGACATACTGTTGAGATTCAAGGTACAGCTTTCATGCCACACACAGAAAACCCTGTCCTGCAGAAAATGCTCTGCCCCTCTCTAGCTCTTCCAAAATCTCTGCCTCATTTTCAACTACGTTCCCTGCACCTTGGGTGCGTGAGGTGAGTTATAGATTTATCCGTGTGGTTTGGGCCTCCCATGTTTACTGTTTACTGTATTTGACCAGCTTCTCTCTGTGGTGACTCCTTATTTTCCTGGTTTCCGTAGCAATTATGGGTTATATGCTCACATTGAAATATTTGGAGCTAGCATCCACAAATGAGAGAAGGCACAGCATTTGCCCTTTCTGGGTTACCTCTTTCACTGTATTCTATTTACTTGCAAATTTCTTGATTTCATTTTTCTTTACAGATGTATGGGATTCTGTTTTATATATACACCACATTTACAGATTCAGTGCAAACCCCAAAACCTAAAGCAATTTTAGTTCTTTCTTAGAACTCACTTCTGTGAAACCTTCCGTAAGCCATTAAAAATCATAGCCTATTGTTAAATGGTATGGGGTTGAACATTTTAACCTACTGTTGCCCGTGTTGTGCTTCTTGAAGCTGGAAAAACCCCAGCAGAGAGTTGGTGTCATCCATTAAAAGCGCTTTATTAGCCGCACATTGAATGACCCCTGTCATACAGTCCCTGCTGAAGGCAGACATCTTGCTGTCTGTTTGCAGGCGTTGTCCCAAATGGCTTCTATATGAGAACCACATTACCTTTCCTGGATTCTTTATATAGATGCTTTTCTGGGTGTGCTAGGGTCTCTGTATGTCCTTTCATAGCCCACACTACACGGAGGTGGTTCTTCCGCTTTTCCCAGCTGAAGGTTGCTGGGTTAGATCCTTTCTTTCTAGGAACATCCTCTGGCCTCGGTTCCATTAGTTCTACACTAATTGTCCACACGTACTGCACACAGCACATGGCAAAATTCTGCTCTTACATTTTAACAATCGTTGTTGCCATACTAACTGCAAATCTGCTGAATGTACAGATTCTTCTCTTTTCATGCTTGCCTTTCCGGTGTTTAGTAGAACGGCTATCGCTGAGATACGGCCAGTGAAACTCTGTCTATGAACAGACTGAATTGAAGGATCTCAAATTCAAGATGGCAAAGACCGGATACAGAAAACTGGTCAATTTATTGTTTTCCGCTCACATTTCTTTCTAATTAAGAAGAACAGAAGAAAAGAAATACTTCAAATTAATAAGCAAATGACTTGAAAAAGAAGCAACACTAAGTACAATAATCAGTGTGGTAAGGAATGTGTATCAAAGATGGGAAAAATGTGGCTGAAAGCCTCCACTCAAGCTGCTCAATCAACTTGACTAATGAAATTAAAATTGAATTTAGAAATAATTAAATCATATTTATATCAAGCATAACCAGTAATCAAACACTAAAATGATTCTTGTTAAGTGATATAATGTTAGCCAACACTAGATTTGATCTCAGCAAAAATGTAGCTCAATGTGATTTGAAACTATATTTGATTCTATTTTCCTAGGCATCCAATGACAATGACAAGTGTGTGACCTTATGTATATGTGTAGTTAATAAAAACCAATGTTAGCAGCAGCAGAAGAGATCTTTGAACACCTCCTTTCATAAAGGAATTTTAAAATTCTAGCACATGATAAAATTACAACATTAATTAACTCATTTGGGGAATTAAACTGCTACATAAAGAAAGCTGAGTACAGTAAAAACAAAATAACTGCTTGGAATAAAAACTTTGAGTGCATTTCATATGTTTATGGTTTCTTTGCTTTTCCCCAGGATTGGATAAATCAAAAACAAAGAGGGATAAAATTAAACTGACTACTATATCATATATGTATTTACAAAAAAATTGTGTGTATAGGCCTATGCACACCATTAAACTTATCAAGAAAAAAATTAATAAAACTGTATATATCACAAAATGAAACAAAAATGATTTGTGCTAAAAATCAGTATACCTGGAAATCTAATCAATTCAAATGATGACTTCTTAGAATTCAAACATATCAATAACTGCCACATTACAAAATGTATATTCAAAAAGTAATGCTGGTCAATACTGAAGCAATAATCAATTAAAAGGGAAAATCTTGGCACAGAACTTGTGGGAAGGCCAATCAATGTCTGATTTAACTTAAAGCCCACACAAGAGAGAGCCTGTACCCTACACTGGCTGTATAGCCAGGATCCAGAGACTAGGTAGCTCAGAGAACTGGAATAGAATCAAAGACAAGTAATCTAGAAGAAAAAAATTATTAATAAAATGAAACCTAATGGTATTCTGCTATACTCATAGATTGGTGCCTTGTTCAGTCAACATCAAAGAGGCTTTCTCTGGCAGCAGATGGAGCTGAGTGCAGAAGCCCACAAAGACACTTAATTAGAGCTCTTCAATGGGTTCATCCCCTCAGAGCTCAGGACACTCCGAAGAAGAGGGGAAAGGAAGATTTTACAAGTCAGAAGGGAATGAGGGACACCAGGAGAACATGGTCCTCTGAATCACTAAGCGGGGCTCACAGGGCTCACAAAGACTGAAAAGGCAAGCGTGGGATCTGCAAGGGTCTGCACCAGGGCCTCGGTGTTTGTTACGGCTGTTAGCTTGGTGTTTTGTGGGATTTCTAATTGTTAACAAGGTTTTTTCTGATTCTTTTGCCTGTTCTTTGGACTCTTTTCCTCCTATTGAGTTACCTTTTCCAGCCTTGATATGAGAACTTTTGCCTTGTCCTATTTTATCTTCTTTTGTTGTGTTTGGTCATTTTTTGGAGGTCGGCTAGTTTCTGAAGGGAAATAGAGAAAGAGTGGACCTGGAGAAGAAAAGAGGTTGGGGTGGGGGTCAGAAGGAGTGGAGAGAGGGGAGACTGTGGTCAAGGTGCATTATATGAAAGAAGACTCTATTTTTAATTTTTTTATAAAAGGAGGAATCATTCCCATTGAAATCACAAATAGACCATGTTTATTTTCTAAAGATTAATTAATTGATAAATGTAAAAGCTCCTCTAAATTTATTGACAAGGGATATAAAAATAAGAAATACATCTTGTTTAGAGGAAACAAAAATTTTATGAGATTTATCTACAGTTTTAGCATACACTGATCCAAGTACAGCTGCCTTTGAAAATCTTATACCAGGATACTTAAACATCAGTGCAGTAGTGAACATGTAGGAAACGCTAAACTTCAAGCCAAGTAATTGAAAGATCATTTCTCCCTCCCATTAAAATAAATTGTAACATATACTGTGTGCTTTCCACAATAGCTTTCTACATAGATGACCTTATTACTCAATAATCCTGTGAAAGGGGTGTTACTGCTTTTCTGATTTTATTACTAGGTCTACTTGCTAATGAGTAAATTGAGGTTCAGAAACAAGTTCCTGAAAGTCACCACTAGAGATGAACCTGAGATGTAACACTGTGATCATCTGTTTTCAACAGGGAATCCAACAAAAACAAGATATCAAGAGATATATGTGCATATGATATATGTGTGGATGCAAATATACACATATGTGTGTAGATATATGAAAATTAAAAACCCCAAAATAGAAAGATCAGTGACATTACAGAGAAATACTAGCACTTAATTAAGTGAACGTTTAGTATATAACAGAAGCAGCACTGCAGAAGGAAATGAAATATTCAAGAAAAGATGTTGATACAACTGGCTGACCATTTGTGGAAAAGAATAACATTGATTTCCACCTCTGACATAAAACAAAATAAACTCCAGATGGATTATACATTTATTTTCAAAATTTAACTCAAATTTAAATCCAATTTGCATATGTCAACATAGCCTAGGAAATAAATATGATGAATGTTTTTACATTTGAGAAACATTTCAAGAATATATATGAGACACTTTAAGATATAGACTCAGACTTCTGCTTTCCCACTTCAGATTTCCTGTTTAGTATTGGTAGACTTGCTATACCATGGCTATATAGCTGCAATATCAATTGGCAAAACCAGAACATTTATGTTGATTTCTTTACACCTGAGCTCACTCTACCCAGATATGTGGAAACTGACTAAATTGTTGTAGGTATAAAATTAATATGATAAATTAACACCTTTGCACAAATTTTGAATATCTGACCCCAAATCTTTAATCAGCTGAAAACATTGTAAATAACTTGTTATGGTTATTATTTTAACCATATTCTTACATATCTACCTGATAAAAAGGCATCCTTTATTGTGTAGCTAATATGTAAGTGACAAACTAGTGAGACCATATGAGGAACTCAAGAAGAAACTTACCATGCAATGACTGATTTTAATTTGTGCATCGTATTCTTGTCAGAAATAGATATTAAATAACACCATGTCTTTCTGCTTAAAGCTGGGAAACATATCATACTGTCTTCTATTAGAGGCCTTACGTTCAAAGTCAAGGATGCTGTTCCCATATTGAGTGTAGTAAGAATGTGAGTGGAACAAGTCTTCCTTAAGGAAGTACTGCTGAAGTTAAACCATGATGCAACCTGTGGGAATCACTGAAACCAGGGGAAGCTGGGGTAAGGGCACAGGGTGTTTTATGGAAAGAAGAAAAATCAAGACCATGTGTGTGAATGAAGAAGACTTGGGGAACCTGAGTGGTTCGCTGGAGCTGGAAAATAATGCACAATTCTGAAAAAGAGCAAGACACAAGGCTAAAGAGCCTGGGCAATAAAAAATCCATGAATCATAATAATTTCATAACTGGGAAGGAAACATAGTGGGGAAGTTGACAATGCTCTATTCCCTGTCTATCAGAAAGCGCAGTGACCCTATCCACAACTCTGCAGGCAGAAGTAAAGTCGGAAGCTTGTCTTATAGTAGAGTATTTAAAATAATTATAAAGTATCTCACATGTATGAAGACCAAATGGCTAGGAGTCTCTAGTTTTCAAATACTATCAAGATTACAATCACAATAACCTCTTCTAGCCCACTGTCTCACTTTTCCTTCCTAACACCCTCATTTGACCCTGCGAACATCTGTTTCGTTTAATTTCTGTTACTGTGATAGAAGCAACTTATGGGAGAAGATGTTTATTTTGACTTAAAGTTCCAGAGGATTGTAGAGGCATTTCATCTGTATTTTAATAAATAAACTTTGCCTGAAGCAGAGAGTAAAACAGCCCCAATGGTCAGCCTCTCAGACCAGGCCATAGTGACACACACTTTTAGTCCCAGTTAGCCACACTAGTTTCCATAGAAATCGGGCAGTGTATGCGTTTAATGCCAGCTTTAGTGATGATTATTTAAAAAGAAGACAGCTTTCAGACTCAGTCTCATTCTAGATTCTTGGAGGCAGGTTCGCCATTTTGGATGAGGTTGAGGTGAGAGCCAGTGGCTGGCTGCTTTGCTCTTTGGATCTTTAGAGTGAACTCCAATTTCAGTCCCTGAGTTCTTATTACTGGTGCTTTAGGGATATTGTGCATCATGGAGAGGAAGTTAGGGTAGCAGGCAGGGAAACAAGAGCAGGAAACTGCTCATGTTGTACCCATAAATGCATGTGTGCTCAGCCTACTTTTTCCATTTTATATATTCCAGGATCCCCTGCCCAACGAATGGTCTTACCCACAATTACCATGGGCCCTCCCACATCAACTACTGTATACTTCTCTGCAGGTTTCACAGAGACCCACCTGCAGTGTTTCTAGATCCTCTCAAACTAACAGTATTGACTGTTTACTGCACTACCTCAGAGCGTGGAACCTAAAAATGAGACTGACTGACATGCCGTACTATAGCCAGCATTACTTAGAGTGTCACACAATTTACACTCTGAGGGTTAAAAAGAATCATAAGAAGGTATTCAATCACGAGGACAGCCTCATGTGACCAAAAAAAAACCATGTTTTTCTATAGTAGCATAAAAATAAATAAAACAATCAGATGTAATGAATAATCAACTCACAGAAGCATAATCCAGAACAATTCTGCTTTTGAAAGAAATGAGATCTCTAGACTCCTGTGTTGTTATGGTTGGGGGTGTTTGCTTGTTCGCTTGTTTGGTGTGTGTGTGTGTGTGTGTGTGTGTGTGCATGTGTGTTTGTGTTTTTCCTCACAATCATTCAAACTTCTCCTCACACTGCTCCATTCTTGGACCATGTTCGGACAGCTGACCACCACAGCCTTTCACTGTAGGATTTATAAACTTTCCTTAAGTCTTTCCACCCATGATATCACCTTCTGTTTCTTACATCACCTCATTTACTGCCACTTGACACTTCCTCATACAACATACATCAAGGAAGGACTTTTCTTGTTCTCAATTATGGCCTCCAAATTATTTTGACTGCTTTTCTACAAAGCTCTCAACATCAAGTCATTGGTTAGACCAGTCTCTTCCGTCCAATTCTCTCCTCTCTGACTCACCAACAGCTGCAGGTCTACCCGGAACCTGCTTTAACTTTGTTGTCCTGCAACTGACCTTCGTGTCTTGAGCTCCACACCTTCATCCGCCTCAGTCATGTAGTGTCAGACCATTGTCTCCAATAACTACATTTCGACAAGATTTCTCACACACTATTAAGTTTATCTAGGAGCAACGTTACCACATTCTCAACCTTGATGACACATTGACTCCCACAATTCCTCAGCACCCATCACTGCCTCTTCGCTTCACTTCCCACAGCTAGGTCTTTAACACAAACAATACTGCACGACATACCCTCGACTCCCTTGCCTTTCCCCTCAGAATCAGTTTACTGCCCTTTTCATCAACACATGTTGATGTTTGTTTCAAGTGACTGAAATACTACGACACATTTGAATATAAAGCCGTTTGGGTTTGTTTTTTTCTCTTTGTAACTTGGAAGTCTGAGTTCCCGAAACAGCTAGAAATAGAGGTTTGAGAATAAGTATCTTTGTTTCTATTGTTCCTTTGTTTTCCCATTCAATCATTATTCATGACAATATGATATCTTAGATCACAAAAATCTTCAAAATCAATAAACTGAGAAGAAAAGAAGACAGTATCTCTGATTATCACTTTACCTCTACTTAAGATGTATGGCTACCTATCTCTTTAGGTGGGAAAATAGGGCAATCTTATTGGATTTTATAACTGTTAAGAATTCTCCCCATGTGGCAGAAATGGGAAAACAGTATTGACATCTGCATCAGAGACACGTGATGCAGTACTGTTCCAATAACTGCAAAGTTTATCCTGAATGGATATATTTTGTTTGTACTTGACCTTCAAATATTAAATAGGGTTAATGGTTCTAATTTAAATTCAGGAACACAATTCTCAAATGGATATTCAATCAAACTTCTTTGTCCACAGTTCCAGTCACCTTTCTTGTTTTCCCTTCCTACTCAGTATTGAATACACCTTCTTCCCCTCCTATGCAGATATAGGTCACTTTATAGCAAATACACCCTTGCCATAAAGCCTGTTTTCACATGTCGAAAAACAGAAATTATGATGTCACTCCCTACAAGATAGGAGAACATAGGTAAGGAAAAGAGGAAAGTGTGAGAAGCAAGATCTTTTTGAGACACTGTGAGTATACAGTACTGAGGGTTTTCAGTAGTGTTGGAAGTTCATGACAACATAAGAAATGACCAGGGAC
>JAQHUG010000216.1:1889377-1903008 GCA_028555095.1 Dicrostonyx torquatus | reverse complement strand
AAAGTGGATAAAAGGAACATACTAGAAATATTGAATGCTGAGAATCACTATGCATTTCACTGAGTTTGAAGTGAAATCAGAGTTCGAGAGAGAAGACTTATTTGCAAAAAGAATCACAGAAAGGAAGGTTAAAAATCAGGAAATTCTGGAAGAAAGAAACACATGAGAGTCTAGGTAAGGAGACAAGAGATAAGAAATGGAGAGTAGATTAGTCTGAAGAGCACTGTGGGTTTTCCCCTGGACACAGATAATGCTGACATTTAGAGCACTGCAGCGTGTTGACTGGTGGGCACTGAGAATTACAGGACTCTCTTGGAATTCATGACAGTAAATGCAGTTTTAGGTCACAAATACGGCTGTGAATGAGAAGGTCCCCTTCTCATTTTGTGTACATGAGAGGTTCACTGGGAACCCTACCAAATTGGAAGTCTCGTGGTATCCAGTCTTCTGGGCTGATTAGAAACTTCCATAGAAGTTCAAAGTCCCATTGCAAAGGAACCATTCAAGGAAATGTTTTAAAAGGCACGTGTGAACCTTAACATGTCTTCCGATAAATTTACTTCACAAGTTTGGTAAATGAGCAGCTTATAACTAAGTTTAAACTTCCAAATCCCTCTTTTGAAGAAAGAAAGATTTACTAACCTTGGTATCATGGGCTCTAAAAGCTTGAGAATTTTGATATAGATAAAATGGTTTGAAGAAATCCCTAATAGCAATTTTTAATTTTTTATGAATTATTTATTCCTTCAATAGCAGACCTAGCACCTTCCTGTAAGAAGAATGCTAGCCAGTACGAATGTATCTTCCAAGTGAAGATTTCTCCATGGTCTGTGCTTCGGGGTGTGATGTCCTCCACAATAGGATCATACTGGGAAGTCCTGATACTGCCAATAACTTTAAATGTTTGGGGTTCGTGGGGGCCTCACTGACCAACAGCCCCAAAAGAAGCAGCATGTTCCCAACACTAGGGTTTTATCTGTTATCCTGTGGTGTCTATTAGGAGCATTGCTACCCAATTACAATATTATTTCAATTAAACTCCATATGTATAATATATATTTCATAAACTCCATTATATATATATATAATATACCAGTACATACATACAGTTATGTAGATAAATTTTATTGTAAATAACTTTCTCATGTATATTTTCATGTGATTTTTCAAAAAGACTTTAGGGTAAGTTATCCCTCCTTTCAGTACCTCCCCTACTCTGTAATCACCACTCTACATGATGACAGTAATAACCAACAAAGCTAAACATGATCACTATTGTGCAACAATGGCAGGAATATCATGGTAGTGACCAACCACTTTTTGGTTGAATTTAGGCCCACTCTACAAGATGAAACATACTGACACCACTGTTAGGGTCAAGATCGTGTGGGTTGACATGTCATAAGCCCTAGCAAAGAACCTATCACTATTATTCTGCTAAATAGACAGTCTTCAACTGAATATTGTAGCATGAATTCTAATTGGTCTTAATAATAAAAACCCGGAGTCAGATATAGGGGTGAAAGCTGAAAGATCAGAGAAGCAGAACAGCAGCCACTAGTTCTTACCTCCAGGAAATCCTCGGACCAAAGAGACAATCCTGTCCCTATGAAACCTCATACTAAATCCTGAATTTTCTCTGTCCTTCTATTCCTCTCTCTGCCCAGGCATATCACTTCCAGCCTACACCTCCCCAGTGCTGGGATTAAAGGTGCCCGGCCACCACCGCTTTGCTCTGCTTCTCTTTTAGACTGATTCAATCTTGTGTTGCCAGGAATGGTCTTGAATTCACAGAAATCTGTCAGCCTCTGCCTCCCAAGTGCTGGGATTAACGGTGTGTGTGCCACCACGATCTAGCCTGTGTGGCTAGCTCTGCACTCTGATCCTCAGGCAAGCTTTATAAAGTAAAGCACAAACAAAAATCACCACAAATCCTAATGGTTTATCTCTCTACACAGATACATATATCTCTCAACCTTCATCAGAGAAGCTTTTTGGGGTTTTTTTGTTGTTGTTTTTGGGTTTTTTTATGGTTGTTGCCAATTAACACAGAAACCCTGAATTGGTCAAGGTTCAAAGAATGAAAGACATGTCACACATCACACCTCTCCCCCTTCAAGGCTTAGGGATCATCAAGAAGATGGGGACAAAAAGATTCCAAACTTTTCTGAGCACGACAGGGCAGTTGTATATGTCATTTCATAGTTGTGTGACCGAGGTCACAAGTTCAAACTAGAAAATGTATCAGCATAGAGAGGCGAAGTGACCATGAAGTGCCACCCGTCTATCAGAAACTTACAGCTGCTGGAAGATGGAGAGCAAGTTCCCTTTAAGGGTGTGGCCCCTGTTAGGTCAAGCATCATACATCCTAAAGTGTATAGACAGCAAAAATAGGATTTTTCTTAAAAAGGCACAAACTTGGGTGTGTGGGGCAAGGGAAATGAATCTAAAATGATTGGGGGGTTGAGTAAAAGTATGAAATTCTCAAAGAAAGAAATCTATATACTTTAGTTTAGAGTTGCTAGTTGGTACTCTATCAAAGCCGGAAGGAGGAACAGTTTGTATCTGTAGAATGAGGGAGCTGTTAGACCCAATTGTATTTTCATATTTAATGGTCTCTTTTAAATCTCTAATAGATGAGCATCTTTCCAGAGTGGTGGGAGGGATGCTTTGGCTTCTCCACACCCTCGCTGGGCCTGGGCTGTGTCTCTTCCAACTGTACCATGCTGCAGGGCCTCCCTCTCTTTTGAACAAATCATGCCCATGTGCAAGCAAGCACATCTTTTGCTACTCACATCTCCTTTGATTTCCTTCTCAAAATTGGAGGGTCTGTGGATCTCTGAAAGTCCCCACACACAACACTTTATGATTTTTAATCAGACATCATGAGTTGTTTCTGGATCTGAAACCGAGGAAATGTGGTCGGTCTCTTAAATAAGAGTGACATTTTCTTTCAAAGCAGTGAAGAGTGAACTTGTAGTGGCAGGAGAACCCTTCGTAGATGCAGTAAGCAGGACAGCAGCTAAAACCTGGGCTGTTTAAGTGAACAACTTGTCTAAGTATTCTTCGCTCATCATCAACTTTTATACCTCCACTGTATTAAAAAGGAATAATTTAAATTGTGTGATATAGGCACCATCTATCAATGTGTCTGCAAGGAGTGGATGCTGCTTCTTCCTTGCATGGATGGAATCATGGCCACACACTTTTAAGTGCTGTAGCACCTTAGGAGTTACATAAGCTAAACACTGAGGTTGCCACACCTAATTATTTCAACAACTCTTACCGATACAGGCACACATACTTCTTTCAGTCCAGGGGTCTTAATGGACACAACACAAGAAAACTTTCATTTTCTTAGTTGTAAGATATAGCATAATTGCTCTTCTGGCATTATTGGGCTAATAACCACCTTAAGTGACTGATGAGTCTGCATAAAAGCTCCCCTCTCTCCACCCCACTGCTGACAATTAAGGTATCAAGCTGATACAATATTCAATCCGCCTAGATAGACTATTACAATCTATTTCATTCTTGAAAACAATCAAATTATGATTGATCCCCCAAGATCAGAAGACTGGGAACCATGAAATAGGACAGACGCTTGCAATTAGGATCCTAAGTAGGAGACTGTAGAAAAAGATACTAGAAAGGGTATTATGTGATTAGCTAAAGGGGACACAAACAACTACAGATTCCCTGGGGGTAATGTGTGAGCACAGAGAAAATTGCAGCAATGAGGAATGCAAATGGTGAGGCCTCTGGCAACAGTCTTTTACATTCTAAAGACAAAATCAACTCAATATTGAAAAGTGGGTATCACTAAGTGGTAAGCTAAGAGCTTTGACATTCTGGGATAAATGAGAAGTCATACACAGCCTCCAGTTGTAACTCCCTCCCACGTCTTTTTGTTTTTACTCATTTCGAAACTATTTAGAATATGAATATAAAACTATAGCAGTGGCCAGATGGGGCTCAGAAATCTTGAAAGGTAATTTACATGAATTTATACAAATTCTCGGAGTTGTCTCATTTGAATTTCAACTTCCAAGGTCCTTCGATGGACATTAGGTGCTTTGAAATGGGTACACTGGGATCCACATTAGAAAACACTGTTTCCTTCTGATGAATACACCTTTGATTTTACAGCCTCCATGGAAATTTTTGCACCAAAATTTTGGATTCCAGAAATTTCTGCTGTATTTATATACTATATATTTACAAATGTCTGCGTATGTGACTACAGAATTCAGAGTTAATTCGTTTACCTATATCATATTGCTTGTAGGAAGAAAGAAGTCAAATATAATAAAAAGCCATTGGGTTTATATTTACTATTTTAGAACAGAGGTTTTTTTGTATATTTAGATAGTTGATAAGTCAAAATGTTCTCATCCAACAGATTTGTATATACAGACATACAAATAAGTAAGGCAAGTTCAAAACTATTTTAAAACCATAAAATTCTGTTTTGGTTGTAGTAGACCCACTTATTCCTCTATTTCTATCTTAATTTACTCAGAACAAATTTAATGTGTGTTATGTACTACACACTCTTCTATACTCAAGAATAATAGGCACCAAAGTGGGAAGCATTCCTGACTTCAGATGGATTGCACTCTACTTAGTAAAACAGCTACTAACCAAATAACCCAATAGAAACATAGATATCAAATTGTGATTAAGTGTCAGAAAGGAAGGGTGTGGACTAGTTTGAGAAATGCCAGCTACTAAATGACATGACCAAAAACAGAACATTTCATCTGAAATATAGTATTTGCAAAAGCACGAATGGAGAACTAGAAAAATGCTAGGTCATTTTAGTCAGGAAATATCATATTCAGGGGGGAAAATAAAAGGAATAAGCCCTATGATCCAAGGATATAAAGCATAAGCGACAACGAAAGGGGCCCAGTTCCAACAAAACCACAGATTAGCAGTGTGACCACAGAAGAAGGCTGACATTCTTCCGCATCGAAGTCTCCTTGTTTTTGTCAGTAAAACTGACCCCAAACACGGTTAAACCGGTTTACAGAAAGCAAACTGCAGTTCATCTGGAAACATCACTTGCCTTGAATGTGTGCACTATTTTGTTAATCAAACCAAATAAATAAAACTTATGTTTTACATATGTATCTAGGACACAAAAAGAAAACGGGGCTGTGAAACATACACATGTTTAGCTATAGCTTCAGCTTCCAAGAGGTTATGAGTGAGGGCTGCTCGGGAGTGCTGCTAATGCACACACCCCATGCATAAACATCTGTGTTGGTCTACAATTATGCTATTTTCATACAAAATAAAGCTAGAAGTAAAATGAAAATTAAACATAATTAGGAATCTTAATTCATTAGAGTCTATCATTATCAACAAGTTCATTACTAAAGAATATAGTCCCATAATTCATCTCTCATAGAAATGATGGAAAGGTTATCTTTGAAGAGAAAAAAAATATCCCATCAGTATCTATAGCATTTCTCTTCATTTGACTATATCTTTTAATGTAAGAATTTTAGACACTCCTGCCCAGAGAAGCAAGGCAGCCTGGGTGTTAAGAAAATACTGGCCCACCTGGCACAATGTGGTTTGATAATGGAGAGAGAAGGAGAGAACAGACAAACAAATAGTTCATGTTCTGTGGAGAGAGCAGTTCTGAGTAGGTGAAGAATTGAGGAGTAGGCTGAGGTGGGCGGCCAACTGGCTGCACAGAGTTGTTCCTGCCCCTTGCTGGCTGCAGCACTCAAGAGAGCAGGCCCTGCACCTCTCCTGGGCAGTACAATAGAGCTGATAGTATTCGAAGGGGCACAGGTGAGCTGGCCCTGAGGGCATGAGAGTGGGAAGACTGGTCCTGTCCCTCATCTGCCATATGGTAGTATGGTAGTATGGGCAAGGGAGAGATGTCCTCCCCCCGCCCCCGCCCAACCCCTTGCCACCTGTGTCAGGTGGGAGAGCTGGTCGTGAGGTCGTGAGAATGTGAAAGCTGGCCCTGTCCCTCAGATGCTGCAGCACTCGGGAGTCTGCTCTGCACCTCGCCTGTCAGCACATAGAGTTGACCAGTAGAGCTGACCCTGTTGGTCAGCTGAGCCCTCCTGAGAGCACAATAGCAGAAGAACCAGCCTCACTCACATCTTGCTCCTTGCTGTGTTTGGTGAGCTAGCCAGGATAGTGCTGGAGAGCTCACCCTGGTGGTGAGGATGGGGGAGAACTGGCAGGCTGACCAGCCCTTCAACCACCCTGACCCAGAACCAGGGCTAAGTTAGCTCACCCCAACAACCTCCCGAATATCCACGCCAACTATTATCTGCTGGAGCACATGGAGGGGCCGGTCCTGTGGATGCAAACCTGCAGGGTCTCTGTGACACAAGGCACCAACAGGATATACAAGAGGAATTCCAGTAAGGGTCCAACATCAATGGTGTAGCAGAAACCAGAGACCTAAAACCAAACCAATGACTCTTGGCAATGAACACTTGCAAGAAAAGATATAAGGACTAAAAAGTGTACCATGTCATACAATAGCTTCTACAATGATACTTTTTTTTCTTTTCTTTTGTCTTCTTTTCTCTTAAATTTTATTTTTTTGAGGGGTTTGCAAGGGCAGATTCAAAGGGACAAAATGATGAATGGGGTTGAAATGCATAATGTGAAAGTCACAAAGAATAAATATTTGTAAAAATTCTTATTTTATATATTGCAGAATACTACAATTCTATAATTATAGAATGTATATATTACAGAATTTTATAAAATCTTAAAAATTTTTCTACTGAAATAAATTCATTCTTTTAAAGAACAAGCTGATGCCTAGAAAGAAAAGATGACTGACTAGTCCATGATCACACTCTTTAACACTCACATGTGTAGGTGCTGCTAACTTAGCTTCCTTTCTCTGCGATTTTGTAGTATTTGCCTTCTTATGCAAAACTCAACTTCAAATACCTGTGTTCTCAACGCCATAATACTGTTGATTTCAGAGCACTGGTTTCCCTACTTTGTTTGGCTGTTCTCTGATACTCCTTGATTTGGGAGTACAACTTCTCTCTCTCATATCTAAATCAAAGGAATCTGTTCAAGTAAGATGGACAATGGAGGCAGGGCAAGGATAAATGCGTGCCCTGATGTTATTCAGTGCACAAATAGAAAGTTGATAAAGTTTTAGTCTTTTGTGCCCACTTATCACCTATTTGGAAATGCGATCCTATAAATAATAAAAACAAAATGAGAAATATTAATTTAGCTTTGATGCAAAAGCTTTTAAGCTAGGTATTCAACACGCCATAGATTAACCACCACCAATGATGATATCCATTCATTGCATACTAAAAGCTGAGAGAATGCAATATTTGGAGATGTTACCCAATACATTTACATGGACTTCTCATTTGCAATGGTTTCTTTTTCAAAATTTTTACAACATTAAACCCAAAAGATTAAAAAGAACACTTGCCTTAACAAAAAGGCTTAAACATTTGGTAAATACATAGTAATTAGACTCCCTCCCTACCCACACATCATTTCTTACCCAGTTAGATATAGATTTTCTACACTAAAGGAAAGAACTTCAAATGAGCTGATAAATCTAGAAAAAAGGGTGAAAATGGAGTCAGTTTCACTGAGATTTGGAAATCATGAGTAATGAGGTGGGCACTATTTAAACAGCTTCTTACCGCCCTGCTCAGTAAGTAGCTGAATTAGTTCTGATGCATTAAAAGATATGGACCAATGAGTCAAGCATAGAAATAAAGGACCAACAGCAGCAATGGCTCTTCTTATCTGGACAAGATGCTAGGTGTACAAACAATTGACAGGTCAGGATGTGGCCAGAAAAAACCAAAGTCATCTCTTTACAACTAAAATCCATCCTTGTCCTGTTCTCATGCTTCAACTCCTATACCCTGATCTGTGGGACAAACAGGCAGCAAACTGAACGCAATGCCACTCTAGATTTGCCATTCCAAAAAGTTAGGGTGTTGATGATTTTAAAATTACATTTCAATTTAATAACAAAACTTGTCTGCCTGTGTATAAAGTGTATCACTCTTTCTGCAAGTCTATGATATGCACAAAAGGTATAAATGAATTTATGGAGTTATGCCTTTCTCCAAATTTGTGTAACAAAATAAAGAGCAAAAAAGAAGCATCAATAAAAATATAAGGAAAGAAAGCACGTGCAAATCTTTAAGTTTGTTTTAGAGCTACACTGACTCTTTTATTTCTGCCAAATGGGGAAACAGCACAGTAATGAATAGAGACTGGTGTACAAAAGCAGCTGAAATGGCAGAACAAGCAAAGGTGCCTCTCTACCAACAACAAGATCAAATATTTTTTAATAAACAAGTGGATTTAATTTTGAATGGTTTAATCATGAGCAGAGGGGTAATTGCAATGGTGTGAGAAATTTGCACATAATTCACAGCAAATGAAAATTTTATTAAATCCTATCATTAAGATTGGGAAGATAGCATAGCCAGTGAACCACACACCATACAAGCATAGGAACTTGAGTGCAACCCTAGTATCCATATACAAAGCTGAACATATTAGGGAGTACCTGTAAGGTCAGAACTGGGGGTACAAAGAGGAGAGGATCCTGGGGACACATCAGTGCCTGTAAGTTATGAGTAGGGGTGGTAGGGCAGACTAAAGGATCACTAGGGACTTGCTGGGACAGCAGTAGAGCTGAATCAGTGAGCATTTGGTTCATTAAACAATACTGTCTCAACACATAAGGTGCTGAGCCACTGAGGAAGACACTTGGCATAAATTTATGCCCTTAATATATAGTAAAATACATTGATAAGCACCTGCACACACATTTATATGCACACACATATGGATGTGTATGCATAGCTGCATAGGTGAACACACACACGTACACACCTAGCTTTCAGAGAGACGTATAAACACATACTAACTTAAAAATATACTTACATTGAACCACATGCAAGCATGTTATTTTTTCAGGAAAAATAAAATGCTAAGTTAAACCATGATTAGGAGGTTTTCCTTAATTCAAATAACACAGGAGACAATAATCTGTGAGTATAACTATGTCTTTAGGCACAACTTACTTGGTCCTTTTTACAGCTTTCGACTTAACTAAGCCCCAGAAATCTGTACTTTGTTTTCAGGAGTTATATTAGATGGCTACAGGTGTTGATATTTAATAAAAATAGGATATCATTTTTAAAACAACTTCATTAATTAAAATGAAAAAATTAGAAAAACATCATATAATCATCAGAGAGGATTAGAGATACTATTACAGAAAAAGAACTCACTTAAAACTTTATATCAATCACAGCTAATTGATAGATGATTATGATAGATACATAGATACATAGACAATAGATTAGATGATACATAGATAGATGATAGATAGTAGGAATTCAGCCAGTGAGACAGACAGACACACACACACACACATACACACACACACACACACATATATATATATATATATATATACAAACATACATGAGAGACAAATATGTAGATATAGATAAGATAGGTTGATAATAGCTAGATAGACAGACAGATGGGCAGATGATAGGCAAGAGATAGATAGCTGATAGATAATGTGAGGGAGATGATATATTAAAGAAAAATTTATATTGTGCAAATATACAGAGTCAAATAGAAATAAAGTTAAAGATGAAAATAAGTTCTAAAAAAACATGAACAATAATGATGATGAAGCCAATAATCATGGTTCAGGCCCTAATGCCATCAACTTCAGAGGTTGAGAAAGGAGGATCACAGGTTAAAGGCTGGCTTGGGCAGCAGAATCCAGCCAATGAGATACTGAAGTCTTAGTGAGATCTCATGGTCAATAAAACAATACAGCAGCCTACAGAATGGGAAAAGATCGTCACCAATCCTACATCAGACAGAGGACTGATCTCCAATATGTACAAAGAACTCAAGAAATTGGCCATCAGAAGAACAAACAATTCAATTTTAAAAATGGGGTACAAACCTAAACAGAGAATTCTCAACAGAGGATTCTAAAATGGCTGAAAGACAGTTAATAAAATGCTCAACATCCTTAGCCATCAGAGAAATGTAAATAAATCAAAACAACTCTGAGATTCCATCCTACACCTGTAATGATGGCCAAGATCAAAAACACTGATGACAACTTATGCTGGAGAGGATGTGGGGTAAAGGAAACACTCCTCCATTGCTGGTACGTGTGCAAACTGGTACAGCTTCTTTGGATATGAGTATGGAAATTTCTCAAAAAAAAATTAGGAAACAACCTTCCTCAAGACCCAGCCATACCACTTTTGGGTATATACCCAATGGATGCTCAATCATACCACAAGAACATGTGCTCTTCTATGTTCATAGTAGTATTGTTTGTCGTAAACAGAACCTGGAAACAACTTAAATGCTTCTTGACCAAAGAATGAATAAGAAAAATGTCGTACACTTACACAATGGAGTACTACACAGCAGAAAAAAATAAATCTTGAAATTTGCAGGAAAATGGAGAGATCTAGAAAACATTATATTGAGTGAAGTAACCCAGACTCAAAAAGACAAATATCATATGTACTCACTCATAAGTGACCATTAGACATAAAGCAAAGTAAACAAGCCCACAATTTATAAACCCAGAGAACCCAGACAACAATGAGGACCCTATGAGAAGCATAAATGATGGGAAGTAGAAAAAGACAAGATCTCATAAGTAAATTGGGAGCATGGAGACCATGGGAGAAGGTTGGAGGAAAGAGGAGAGAAAGGGGGAGCAGAGAAAAATATATAACTCAATCAAATCAAGAAAAATAATCACTAAGACCCATAAAAAAGTACAGAATAGGCTGGTGATATATGTAAACAGTGAAGTGGTTGCCTATCATGCCCAAGAATCTTTGTTCCATTCCTATTACTGAAAAAAGATTTTCAAACAACTATTCACATGAATTTTTAAAATCTTAAAATCTATACAGAAACAGAAGGAACCCCAGATTACCATGAAAATTCTGAGCAGAAAAAAATTTTGGTGGTAACAACATATGTGATTGAAAGTAGAATTATTGAGTTATATAAATAAAAATAGTGTGTTGCTGGCTTAAAACCAAACACACAGATAAATTCAGTAGATTTAACAGGACCAAATATTAGTCACATGTCTACAGGCTCCCAATTTTTGACAAAGGTCATAAAAACACACACTGGAGAAGAGATAATGTCACTACATAAGCATCTTTAATTTCATTAATATAAATAAGTCAGGCCAAACATTTGAGTTCAGAACCAAAATGATACATATACAATTAATTAATGCCTCAGCTGTCTGTATTTTACAGAAAAACACATTTCTTAAAGATTGCTAATTTTTGAACAATGTTTTAAGAAGCCTCTCAACTGGCCATCTGCCCAAATTGTGTGTTTAGTTTTGAGAAGCAGTTAGACATTTAAGAAGAGATCTTTGTAATTAATTCCTGGTTGCTAAGAAACTGGGGAAGAAAAATATGTGATTCTAAATATCATCCTGAGTCACATTAATCCTGGTGATTATCTTCCTGGGGGACTTTTTTCATAATCAGATAACATGGAATCTGTTAGAGTGAATTTGCAAACCCATTTGGATCACATCTACACTCAAAGAATTCCTGTGGTTCGATATTTTATGTAAGGGGTGTGTTTATTTGTACACATACAGTTGAATAGCAAGAGGGATGTGTTGTGCTATATACATATCAAACCGAGCAATATGATGCCCAGTATCACGAAGTGTCCCTTGAAGCAGCACATGTGGCTTTTCCATAAATGCTCTCAACAATAATTCCTGTCTATCTTTGGTTTTAGACTTTCCTTTTCCCCTCAATCTCCATTTTCAAAGAGAATTTGTAACATCACATGTTTAGCCCTCTCTCTACATAGTAATTACGTCCATTATTGTCTCTGGTGATGCCTTTACTAGAAGAGATAGTATTTTTTGTGTATGTGAGTCTCAAAATTTATGTCAAGCTTTTAGTTGAATGAATGTCTAGAAATGTTTGACGTCCAGGATACAGGAATTTCCTGAAGTTTCGTGAGTAAATCATACTGAGAATATCCTAATGAAATTATCCTTAGAGTTCATCATGGCACAATCAATAAATATTGTCTGTACTGGGGCATTGTTTTCTTTTTAATTTAGTTGAGTATCTTATTTTTACTCAGATGCTAGCTAGTGTAAGGCACGGTACAAATTCAATACATGAATGCAATATGCCCTAATCAAATCCAGGCCCCCTCTATCTATCCTTATCTTAAGTTACATTTTTCTAGTAGTTGCAAATATCTAAATTAAATTTAAAAAGTTTGTGTATTACAGAAAGCCAAAGTTCTTGATAACATCATATCTTTCCCAGTGCTTCCTCATAAGAAAAAAGAAAAATTATCAATGAGCTTTAGTGTCTTCAAGAGAATATTTTACAATAGAAGAATAGCTGTACTGGGTTTCAGAGTCAGCCTTCTGTAAGACCCGTGACCCCCAACTTCATGAACTTTAGTTAGAACAAAAACCAGTTCTGAGGTTCACCCACAAAGACTTCTTTGAAAATATATGCCTACACCCTCACGACCAATGACACTGAAGATACCTACTCTCCGTCTGGTAGACTTTCACTGTAAAATGTAGCTATGTCAAAGCCAGTGTGAGCTTGTAGTGACTGTCAGCCTCACCTGACTCCCTAGGAGGTCATAATGTGGACAGGAAAGCTTCTTAATATCAAAGTTCACGACGGGCTGAAACAAAGACTTCAGTTCTCTTCAGAGGTGAATATATAAGTGTCTTCATAGTCCCCATTTCAAAGAATACAAGGAAGAAAGGTGGAGACACAGGCCATGCAGTAAAGTAGGTTTGTTCTCTGTCCCAGCTCTTCTCCTTCCTCTTGCCCTACATAACAATATGGCTACCTTTAAATAGCTATTAAAGATTAATAAATTTCCTCTGGAAAATCATGTGCATTTTAGAAGAAAACAAAACCTTTGGATAACTGAATGTATCATCTTTCCTAAATATTCCTGCCCCTAGATTTTGTAATTAATGTGTGAAAAATCTAATCCATTGCTCATCCCAGCCCTTTGAGGGTCAATACAAAGTTTTTGTCCCCTCCCACAATCAGTAACCCATCAACATCTGACAGATATTTCTCATAAGCAGTACCGAAAACCATGACTTCTTTTGTATCCTTACTAATCTGCCCTAACTTTAATTTTCATTTTCTTCTGCCTACAAGAAAAGAGCCTTCTAGCTTCACCTGAGTCTCTGTAATTCATCTACACAAATGTCAGAGGGAGTGCTCCAATAAATAGATCAGATCCCCACACTCTGCTTCAAATCCTTCATTGTTCCAACGATAAAGTGAAAATCCTCCCACTTCGCAGGAGGAGCTTCGTCTAGGCTCATTCAGCGGGTTCTGTTGAGTTTTCTCCATCACAAGCTGCCTGGGGCATTTTCTGATCTGTTTCCAAATGGATAATTTCTTTCATCAGAGATTTCATTAAGACTAGAGAAACTATCTATGTCTATAGAGTCATCTTTCTGCTTACCCACAAGAGAGACAGTCCAAAACCACCACTAAATGCCCGGAACTGCATAGCAAATTGGGATGTGTAGTGTGTGCGTGTGT
>JAQHUG010000216.1:1876415-1889369 GCA_028555095.1 Dicrostonyx torquatus | reverse complement strand
TGTGTGTGTGTGTGTGTGTGTGTGTGTGAGAGAGAGAGAGAGAGAGAGAGAGAGAGAGAGAGAGAGAGAATGTGCACATGCGAGTGGTTTTTCTTTTTTCTTCTTACCATAGATCTGAGAAATATAGCATACTATTCATCTTCCCTTACATGGAGACTTTCAGCTTTTCACTCTGTAGCTTCTCTTTACAGCACTGCTGCTCCTGTGCTCTGAGGCCATTATTAAATAACATAAAGCTTGGTCGAACACAATTGCCTGCAACACTCCATCTGACAACCGGAAATGGTGAGTAGCTATACAACACAGATCCATGGAACAGAGCAATCACTCACACCTCCAAAGGAAGCAGAACCATGATGCAAGACTTCCTCAGAAAGTTTAAAGCTTATTAATTTCTTATTTCAGGAATTTTTCATTTACTATCCTTGGATTGTATTTGAGCTTAGGCTTCTGAAACTTTGGATTACAGGAGAATATTATTCTACTTAACTATTCAACTTTAGATTTTAAGGAGTTTATCAAATATTACTATATATCTTTAATTGTAAATACTAGTTAGGTCCATGTGATGTTAGAAGCAATTAAATTAACCTTAAGAGAACTCTATAAAATCAATGGTTTGCACAAAGTGTGGAAAACAGTTTCAGTAAAATAAAACAGTGAAATTCTTAACCCAAAACCCTGGTTGGTGTTCATTTTATATAATTCTCTGTTTTACAGTCCAAAAAATCATTTTAAGGAGGTGATTAAAGCTTAGCAAATCAACAAACACATAATTGATTGGACACAGACTTGACCCCCACAAAAATCAAATCAAGCTAAGATTAATAATATGGATTTGAATACTGCATTCAAAAACAACATATAGATATAAGGACATAATCACTAAATTGTACACATTTTAAATAAAATACATGCTAGTCCTTTGCCAGTAACTCGTTAATTTAGCTCTTTTATTTCTTTTCCATCTTTTTATATCTCTCTCATATATTTGATATGTATCAAATCTCAAGTTGTGTCAGATGCCATATTTATTACATATACAATGTGATTGGTTTTATTCTTTTATATTAAGTACAATGAAAGTTCTTCTCTTTGTGCATCCTTCAACCAAAAAAAAAAGAGAAAAAGAAAGCATTTATATTTAAAATATTCTCACTTTTACTTAAAATAGTGAGAACTCAAGATCCAGGAATAATTTAAAAATTCATTCACTAAAAAAATATTAAACAAAGCACATGAATTAATAGAGAAAAGCATTCCTCAGTTTGAGTGTTACAGGATATCAAGGATGATGGCCAAGCTACATTTCATGCAAGAAACACCAAATATACTTATGCTCCATGGAACATTCTGATTCCATTAAAAACCAAGTGAATGGTGCCAAGAAAACAGCAAAGGCAACTTTAGTTTTCTTCTGCTTCAGGTTAATTTAACCTTTAAAAAAATTATACAGACCTTTAACTTTCAATTACACTGCCATGTTGTGGAAAACGCAGAGGCAGAGCAAAATGCCCATTGTTGCCTGAGTACAATGGCAAGCAAAGCACCATAGAAACGCGGCCACTTTTGGAACCTAAATGCACCAGTGGGCAATTTTCATATGAAAGTTTTCTAATTCTACAAGGCAAAAGTGACTCCTTTTTTGGCAATCATATTCTTTTATTTTTTTTCATTCAAAAATTCACACTTCCTCTCCTCCCAGTCCCCTCCCGCTCCCCCACTACGCCTCCTCCCTCTCCTTGCTTCCTTGGTACCCTGCCCTGTGGGAAGCCCAAGGCCTTCCCCAATCCATCCCGGCCTAGGAAGGTATGCATCCAAATAGACTAGGGTCCCAAAAGGCCGATACATGCAGAAGAGATAGGTCCCAGTGCCATTATCGATGGCTTCTCAGTCTGCCCCCATTGGCAGTCACATTCAGAGTCCGGTTTGATCACATGCTCATTCAGTCCCAGTCCAGCTGGATTTGGTGAGCTCCCATTAGATCAGGCACACTGTCTCAGTGGTGGACCAGCCCCTCGTGGTCCTGACTTGCCATGTCTTCCATCTCATTAGGATTCAGCCAACTACCTTATCCTAAGAAAGGGTGATAAATGTTCCAACTTGTCAAAGTCACACTAAAAAGAAAGAAAAGAAATATGGAAACCAATGCCTGGCATTTAGATTTTATGTGTGATTTGAAACTTACTATAACTGTCCCTAAGCCAGCTGACCCCTTCAGAAAGCTGAGGGTCTCAAGCTATTTTACAGTTTACCAGATGTAAACAATAAGATGAATATATTGAGAAATACTGAGATAAGTATAGATAATCCTTACTGCAACTATGTTATACCTAATAATAATCCATTTACTCTTTCTAACCAGTCTTTCTGAAACATGACCCAAAATTGTATTAAGTTTTGCCCTTGTTTTAAAGGTAAATAGTAATAATGTTTACGTGGCCTGAGATCAGAGTTTGAAGATAGCATCTATAAACAGGATATTTTCAAATCAAGACATGTGCCTGGAATATATGAGTGCTCAAAACTTATAGTAGTTATTATCACTCAAGATTGCTCCCCAGACTAGACAGAGGCCAGGTCTAATGATTTGGGGCTAACTTTCCTATCCACCATAAAGCATGTCATACAAAGTAATCAGGTCAGTGTTGAGTGCACTGTCAAAGGAAGTGGGTAGGTAGAGGTAATAAGTAGGAAGGAGTAGCCCAGCAACTACCTGGAGCAGTGCAAGATCTTTTCTCACCAACAAATTAGTTTTCCAATCTCAGTTAATCATGTTGAGAAAAAAAATGAATGAGGTTAGAAGGAATATTAGAGTATGCTAATTTAAAAAGTGAAGTTAGAAAAACAGTAACAAAACTTGCCTAAAATGTGTCTTTCGATATTCCAATTCTATACTTGCCCATTAAAACAACAATGACAAGAAATGCTAATTTCCAAAGTTAGGGGGTGGGGATGTAGTTCAGTGGTTAATTTTCCTGGCATGCATGCATAAGCCTTGGGTCAGTCTCCAGCCTTGCATAAAACTCAATGTGGTAGTCTACTACTGGAGAAGTGGAACAGAAATATCAAAAGTTCAAGGTCATTTTCAGTTACAAGTTCAAGTCCAGTCTGGGATACATGAGACATTGGCTTATCTTAATTTGTTTTCCAATTAACTTAATTAAAAAGTAAAAGATGCCAATATCTAGAGTAATCAAAATACTATGTCTTTTCTTTAAAAAAAATACTCTATATTAAGAATCACTGTATCATGCCTCATGCCTCATGCCTCATTTGCTTTCATCTTAGTAGATAAATGCCCAGAAGACTATTTTCTAATATCATTTTCTGGAAAAAGTAATAAAGCTAAAATGAACAGATTTTGACTACAAGATAAGCAAGTGACTTTATTCTAAATGGTATCATGTGCAAATTATCACTAACAGGTTCACATGACTCTGTATCATCTTCTTGTTCAATTATGCAAAACCCCTCACTTTAGCTTACAGAACGTGCCACTCATGTTCTGCTCTGTCGTACAACAAAATCCAAATCCGTTGCTGCTTGACAAGGCAGAAGTATATTTTCCTTGCCACTGAAAGATTCTAGGAAACTAGCTGGTAAATAGCTCCATATGGTTTCCACTCACAGCCATTCTTGGAGGGACTTTTACCATATCATTTCCAGGAACAAGGTAAGAAGGTAATTCTTCAAAAAAACAACCAAATTTTAAACAGAGGATACCTTAAATGTCATGCAAAAATGCCTTTATCTCATGGATAAGAACCTAGGGACTTGGTCACTTGAGGACAAAGGAAAAAGCTACAATCAAGCTGTATGCACTTTTCTTTAAGAAGGAATTGTGAAAACTAGGTGACAACCAGATATCTCTTCTTGAAGAAACAGCCAAGTAATAAAATAGAAGAGCCTGTTGAAGGCAGCTGGGCTTTGGGTGTAAGATTTCACATAGATTGTGATGGAGGGAGATTCCAGTTTGCATATTTGTATACTGCATCAATTAAGCACTTAATGGACAGTGTAAAAAATAGAATTCAAGATCGTAGCAGTCAATAACACATCCAGACCCAGACCTGCTCAGTTCCAGACTGTTTTCACCTACATAATAGAGTTAAGCATTCATGATACCATTTTATTATAGACAATATCACAACACTGTGTTTTGGATCTCAAAATGCAGCATGGTATAATAGTTAGAAAGACAAGTTTGGAAGCCTGAATTTTATTCTTGCTTTGTTGTTTCATCAAGTATATTAATTGGACAAGTTAATTAATATCTGTCTATCCCAGGTCATCATCTACAGAAGCAGAGATGATACACATATTGCAGAGCTGGGGTCAAAGTTCAATGAGTAACAAATGTAAGACACTTAAGCAAGCCCTTGTTCATGGTGAGAACTTATTTCAGCATCGACAGCTGCAGATTTTGGTTGTAGATAGGGTGCACTATAACTGTGGTCATGCAAGGAATGCCTACAAGTACCAAACAGTGTCTCAGGAAGTGGCTTTGCTATCATCAGTCTAGAATTGATTCTCCCCTCTGATGAGAGAAGAATTGTAAAATCTGTATGACTTTATAATTCAGAACATCTGAGAAACAAGGAGAGGTGGTGGGTAGAAGGACACAAGGACAATAGAATTGTAGAAAGAGAGAGAGAAAATGTGTCAAAAAAGAGGTGTCAGGCATTTTTAAAATTTGATAAAGACAAAAGAGATCCCTTGATTTGGGGAAGTGAAAAAACAGGGATAGTGATCTACAGACACACATGTGCATGGTGACTAAAGTACTTAATGGGTTCTTTTATTGGCTGCAGTCAGAGAGGCTGTTATTGAGGTCCTGGAAGCAACTTGTCATGAGTGTCATGTGATACTATGTTGGAAGCCTCCAAAGACCTTGGTTTCAAAAGGACTGGAACTGTATTTCACTTTTGCACAAAAGTACTTTCCGTACAAGAAATAAAATTCAATAACGAGGCCTTCATTTATATAATTTGTATTGACATATGAAAATACATGTTCTTCTCTATAAATTCATATACAATTTTCATCATGAGACTTATTAATGCTCAATTTATGTTAGCTGTTTATCATTACAAAATAAAATGCTGAAGGCTGGAAAGATGACTCGGTGTTTAAGAACTTGCTGCTCTTACATAGGATACACATTCAGTTCCCAGGAATCCATAACCCACGTCTGACTACTATATATACCAGACACATGGAGATAACATACACAAAAATAAAATATTTTAATATGAGTAAGTTAACCAATTTAAGTCATACCTAGTCACAGTATTCTAAATACTGACAGATTCCAATTTCATTATTTTTGAGACCTGGAATGATGCAAATCCAAAGCCAAAATTATTTTTTGAACAATTTTTATTTCTCTTAGTACCTAATCATTGCCCTCCTCTGAATCCAGCATCTTTTTATCTATTAAGTAAAACCAATGGAAATTATTCTTAGGGGACCACTAGTTTCTACTAACTTAAAAACTAAGAATGCCACCCCAGAGGATCTGAAACCCTCAGCTCAGATCTTTACTTTTCAATAGCCTGTATACCTGATGTTGCCTCCAATATATTTGGCAAATGTCTTAACTTATGACTTTTGTTTTATAACTATGAAAAGCTCATTTAACTACTTCCACAGTAGTACATGATCCTCATAATAACTTGTGTCCATGTTTCTGAGTCCATGGTGTGTGTCTCAAAATAAACTTTTATTCCCTTAAATGTGGGAGATGTGTTCTGCATTATCAATTTTAGTAGTAAATTTTAATAAATTCATGTGTGGTTAAAAATAGATGATTAAAATATCACTGATAAATATCTAGTACAAGAAAATAACATGACAACCTGTCACATTCCTAAAAGTCTTTCTCACATTTTATTCTTTTATTGTCTGTCTTATTTTGGGGTGTTCGAGGCTGAGTCCAGAGCCTCCAGCATATTACACAACTGCTCTGCACTGAGCTGCATTCCTAGTCCTATGCCTTAAAAAATTATATTTTCCTTTTAGTTCAGATTGTTTATTTAGCTAATTCAGATTGATTGTGTTCAGCTAACAATGAAATCCCTTGCTATGAAGAAGAAGACAAAGATATGGATGAGGTAATGAGTTTTATGAATATATTTGATGCCCTGCCTGGGTCACATTCATATCCTAGAATGAAAATAACAAATAAATATGCAAAACTTATGTAAATTTATAAAACAGTCATTGAGAATGAAAAGGTCAAATGTCAGATAAGCAATGTACCAACCTCTTATGTCCGATTACTTTCTGTTCTAATTCTGTAGGCATTTTTTATTCTAAAATGAATGCATAAGGCAACTTCGTATACAAGGAGCAATGTAAACACAGCTTGTTCTTTATGCAGTGACAGAAAATCCCTATCAGAGTTTCCACACACCCCTGTGTCTAATTGAGAATCGCTAAATCCAGTTTACTATTCAACAACTATTTTCTGACATCTATTGTAAGCAAGGTGATATTTTAGATGGAGGCAAAACAATGAAGAGCCAAACAATGCTATTTTCATCAAGCGAAGTATTTGACTCAGTTTCTCTGGGAATTACAAAAATTTTATAATGACCTAGAACTTACTCCTGAGGAAATAGATTTTCACATCCTCTGCCATATGACAGGCCTCAAGCAACACTTCTGTATGAAACTTCCTCCAAGAAGACAGGCATTGCAGAACATGACGTCAGAGGACTAAGGAAAAAATGCTATTTGAATGAGAAGAAACTGAAGGAGATTAAGTCAAAGAAGTGATAAAAACACTTAAAGGAAAGGCACAAGGCTGCCCACAGCATGCAGAGAGCCACCTAACAACAAATGTAGGTTTCCTAACAGTCATTCCTTTCGACAAACCAAGAGTCTTCTGACCATCACAGAAAATAGGAACTTCATAGTCAGAATCAAACAAAAACTGAAGGGTGAAAATTTGTAGATCACTAGAACATCAAAAAAAAAAACTAAGAAAATATATCTGTAGAAAAATAGGCATTGAGGACTGGTAATATCTTAATAATCAAAGTTTCTAAAAGAAAAACATAGAGGCATTAGTGGGGATGGTGTATGCCTGTATGTGTTCAGAAATATGCACATATTCAATTCTTCATGATATTGGGAAGAAAGTCCTAGAGAGAGAGATCCTAAATATAATTTATTTCTTCGCTATTCTCTACCTTTTCTGAGCCAAAATCTAGGAAGTGTGAAATGTTAGCTGAAGTTCTCAGAAAAAGATTTCTCAATAACAGATTGGGAATTTGTGCTGCAGTCAAGATCTGGAAGTTGCCCAACAGGTTCATGTCTTAAAGGTTAGGTCCCAAGTTTAGAACTGGGAGATAGTGGAATCCTGAAAAGAGGGAGCTGAGTGGACCTTAAGGTAGGCCCCTTTCAGGCAATTCTGGGGCCTGTCTTCTCTTTTCTTCCTTTTCTCTTTGACATCCTAGCCATTAGGTGAGTGTCTTTGCTCTGACACAGGATCTCCATGTGATATGTTGTTCTCTGTATGCCCTAAGGCAGTGCAACAAGATAACCATGGATTGGAACCTATAAACAAGTGTCCAAGATAAAACCCAAACCATGGGCCACAAGCATCCCAAGAAGGGTAAGAATGTGACCAGCACATATGAACAAACATCACAAAAAGTTTAGATATATCTTTCAGCAAGCCAAAATAATTCTTTTCCTTCTATACAGGGTAATCTCCTATATTTATCACAGTAACAGAAAGCTGACACACCAGGAGACTAGCCTTTGTGTATTAAGGGATAGAATTTTACAAATAACAAGGTTCTATTGCAGGTAAAATTCTTGTCATTTGGACTATAACAACAGAGATCATTCTTTAATATATAAGATTATATCTAAATGAATTTAGTAACTGAGAATAAACTATCAGCCAGAACAAACACTAATGGCTAAGAACCAGGAGAGAGACTTTGAGTGTATATGTGTATTTCTGCATGAATGTGTGTGTGCATGTGTGTGTGTGTAAATCTAATGCAAAAAGACTTCCTGAACAAAATAAATAATAGTAAAAAATAATTTTTTAAATCAAGATTTATACAGTGATTTAGTGGGTGAATTTAAAGAGAGTATGGGAGCCTGTTGAGACCTACTTTAGTGTTGAAATAAAAACACTCTCAAATAGAAGAAATATTTTTATAAAAGAGAAGGGGTAAAATCATGAGACACTTAGGTAAAACACCTAAACTCCCATGACAGAAAAAAATATGACACTATTTCACACACAAAACTGAATTGTATGCAAGAAAAAATTCAATTCACAAATGATTTCTTCCCTGCATTGATGAAGGTAGAAAAATACCTAGAGATAGTAAAAATACAGAAATTTTAGCCAGATAGCCTGATAAACTGTCAGTCATTCCAGGCGATAAAGAAGGCCTTTGAGGATACAGAGAACCTGAAAAGAATATGTAGCCTGTACCCCCAAATGAATTACAACTGAGAAACCTAAAAGCCAGGAAGACAAAGTGGAGAGGAAGCAGTGATCAAGGACTTGGGCAGTATTTGCCAAGCCTAAGCCCAAGCAGAAGCCAGCATACATCACGAGAACAGAGGGCTGCAAGCCACACTTCCATGAGGAAATAATGCTTTAAATACAATGCTTTTTTGTGCCAGCTTCACAACAAACTACATTCAACATTCTGACCTCAAAACCAAAACTCGTTTTGATTTGCATTTCCCTGATCGCTAAGGAAATTGAACATGACCTTAAGTATCTTTTGGCCATTCAAACTTCTTCTGTTGACAATTCTCTGTTCAGATCATTACCCCATTTTTTAATTGGGTAGTTTAGAATTTTTATGTCCAGTTTCTTGAGTTCTTTGTATATGTAGATGATGGAAACACTAACCAAGTAGGATTTAGCATTGAGGGTTAATTTAAGAATATGAAATATTCACTGTAATTTAATGTATCATCATTCATAATCACCCCAGAAGGCCAATCACCCTTTCAGATCAGTTTCTCTGTTGAATTTTTTATAACATACATCAAGGTTAGATGACAAGTTTTATTTTAATTTCTTCCTACTAAAGCAAATATTAATATTCAAACTATTGAATATTATTACTATTGAATAACTATTACATCTTGAAGGCAATACTTGAAAGAACACTCTCTTTCCTTAAGGTAGGAGTTGTTTACCATTGCATCGATGATATGCTCCCTTCAATGATGAAATCTGTGAATGACTGATTCTTCATTGTAAAGAGTTAGTTCTTATTCTTGACATGGCGCAGCAGGCAACCTTGCAAAAGTTATACGAAAGCTACTACCAGCCTGTAGGCCTTTATTTACTTTTCTTTGAGAGATTAAAGGCAAAGAACGTGTCTCATCACACGAGGAGTAACAATAGGTCATACCAGTCAAAAATCTTTCTCTCCTACATGTAGGTAATGTATCTATTAACTGTAGTTTTAACGATCAACAGAATTCTGTCCACCCATTTTGGACAGCATAGTGCAATGAGAACAACATCCTAACTCCCAACAACATTTAGAAGATGAAAGGAAGCAAAGAAGAAAAAAAAACAAAAAGAAGGAGGAAAGGAAAAGAGAAAGGAGAAACAATCTGTAAACAGGTGAATTTAAAATTTTGCTTAAATTACATTTACAGTGTGTACATACATGCACACTTGCCAGAGCACACATGCAGAGGTCAGAGCTCAACTTGCATGAGAGTCAGTTTTCTTTGTTTTGTGTGTGTGCACTGAACTCAGGTTGGCAGCCCAACCGCAAATGTCTTTTTCTTTTGAGTCATCTCACTATCAACGTCTCAGCCACTGTTGGCGCTGAACACAACAGTGGTTAGCTATTGACAGCCATCATCAAGATGGGAAATAGGAAGTTTATGCCAGGGCTTCACAAAAGTCACTTGTTTTGACAACTGACCGTGTATGAATACAGCCTTGTGGGAATCCGTGAGTCCACTGAAGGTGTGTCTTGCTGTCTAAAGACCATCAGCAGCAAATGTGAGATCATAATTTGTCAACAAGGATGGTCAGACAGCTTTTATTTTACCTGTATCATCCTTCTGCCAAGACGTGAAGGGTTCCTTAGAACCAGAGGGAAGGCAGTAAGGGAGTTCCTGATCTCCCAGTCATGCAGGACATTGCCCAGAGACAACTCACTCTTACCACCCGTAACAATGATGTAGAGGACCGGTAAGTGTGAACAGTTAGGGAAGAGGGAGAACAAAGAACAAAGACTGGAGAGCCTCTGTCTCCTCTTAGGAAGTGGAACCACAACCAGTGAGGATGAACATAATGCAGATTCTGATCACACCTAACCCGCAGACAATGTCAGTGCTCCATATACTCCCTCTCCTTCTCTTCCTGTGCTGGCCCCAGATGGCAAGCAAAAGCCTTTCCAAGAAGCTTACAAGTACTTCAGTCTGTCCACTTGACTCTTTGTGAGAGAAGGCTCACAGACTTGAGCAGTTGAGGTCTTCTCTACTTCAGGGAAAACAAATTTGAGACTCTTGGCAACTGTCCAATCCTTTTAGAATCAAGAAGATGTCAAGAACTCACAGAAATGCCTTCCCCAGGAACAACAAAGGAATGAAGCTGGTACAAGCAAAAAGGTCTAGTGAGTCAGAATCTTAAGCACGACTTTCAATGGAAGGTGTTTCTCCCAAAGCTTGTGAGTGAATATCGTAGAAGCTGACACTCTGAATACAGAGGCAGCAACACAAGATTAAAAGGAATAAAAAAAATTAACAAGAAAATATTGGATTTAAAAAGAACACAGTAAGTTTCTACTAATAAGCTTCAGATAAAGACCTGTGAACTGCCTGACACGGAGTTCAAAATAATTGCTTTAAAGAACCTTAGCAAGCTACAGAACTGTCAATAAAATTTAGAAAATAATAAACAATGTAAGTGGTACAATAAAAGACACAAATCATAAAAGATGAAGAACAGCACAACGAATAAAACAAAATTTGTTTAAGAATGTCAACAACAGAATTGAATAATTAAAAAAGAACCTGTGAGTTCAAAAACTCATGTTTAAAAGTGGTTAATAAAAGGAGAAAAGAAAATAAAAAATATTGGAAAAATAAGGAAAAATAAATCTAAAGGGTTTATTTGACAGCATCAAAAATGGTAACAATATCATATTAGTTTAAGAGGATTAACAATTTGGGTCATTTATTTAAATAAATAAAAGTTCAAATTCCTGAGAGAATTGCAACCATCTAAATATATAAAGCACAAAACTCCCCAAAAAGAAGCAACTTAAAGAATAAGTTGTAGAGGCATTATAATGAAATTTTCAAAAATCAAAGAAAAGAAATTTTGGCAGGACCAAAATTAAAAAAAAAAATCACTCACCATGTACAGGGGATTCTCAAGAGTATCATCAAGTATATTCATCAATATACTTTCTGACAGAAAGAGAAAGACCCTGATACATTCAAACCACTGAAGGGGGAAAATTGATAACCAAAAGTATTTTTTCTGGTACAGTTTTCCTTCAGGTCTGGAGGAGAAAATACAATGCCTGAAACACGGTAGAAGGCAGCCTTTGACTCTCCCCTAGCCTTCACTTCAGTAAATGCTTGTGGATCCATTTTGTATTGAAGACACAAGTAGAGAGATCTGTGAGCTACAGCCAGTTTAAAAAACAAACTAACGAACCCAAAGAAACATGCTGTACTAATCAATTTAGGCTCCAATAAAATTCCTAGGAATTCCTATTACCCCAGTCATTCCTGTGAAGAGAGATAAATTTGGATCTAACAAGTATATGACCTGAGCTCTAACCTTCCCCATGAAACCTTAATTCACTTTCTCTGGGAGATTATATTAAATATAAGTGAATCATTTTAGGGCAAAGTTTAAAAAAATAGCAGCTTATGTAAGTGTGGGAGCAACTTTCGGCTTTATCATCTGGACAGCAACAACAAAGTTGCTTTTTGTTTGTTTCTAATGCACCCTCATCTCTCTGGAAGAAGTAGACATTCTTCCATTGGCTCCTTGATGTGTCAGTAACATCCACTGGGGAGATACACTAACTTTAGCCTACCGACATCAGCACCTCCTGTGCCTCCTCCCCAGGTTTAGCCACAGTAATAACTCCAAGTCTTTCAATCCTTCCCAAAATAATTGTCCACACATTAAGTATCAAACTTTGACAACTTCCACACAAGGCACTGCATTGCACCCCTCCCGGCTATATAACCCAGGGAACCAAGTGACACAAATCCCTGGAGATGACAGAAAACAGTATTGGAGTGCTAGAATATGGTGTGTGCCACTACACTTGGTCTCTTAAAAAGAGGCCATGAACAGGCACACGGTACTTCCAGAGCACTCCCTTGAAGAAGGGTAGAAAAGAAATGAGAAGTCCTCTTCTCATTTTCTCACAGACGGTGGTAGCACAGAATCCCGCAGAGAAGGCTGGCATCTAACAATCATACAAAAAGAAACTGAAGAGAGAAGCCCGCCCTTTTCATGGCGGCGGGTCCTTGGTGAGTGCCACAGCTTCAGATCCACCCTCTCAACTGGACTGGTAAGAACAACCTCTAGCCCCCAGACGCTCTGCTCCATTTGGAGGTCCCCTCTCCCCCTTTCCCGGATTTTCTGTGTCCCACTCTTCAAGAGTGTCCCTGGGCAAAGACTCCCTTTGACAGGCCCCAGTTCCCCACTGGAATTGGCCTGCAGCACTGCTGGGACCATAGACGTGGGTGGGTCCAGCATAAACCTGCAGGGCTCCAGCAGGGAAGCCAGCCCCTTTGATTTTGCCTGGTCATTGGTGAACACCACTGCTTCAGATCCCTCCTACTGGAGTGGACCAGAGCAATTCCCCCCAAGCCAAGCAAGTGACCACTATCTACTACTAGTTGATCCACCTGGAGAGGAAGAGATGGGCAGGCGCCAATCCAAGAGTTCCTCTAACAACCTGAAAA
>JAQHUG010000216.1:1839405-1861264 GCA_028555095.1 Dicrostonyx torquatus | reverse complement strand
CCACCACTGCCCGGCTTATTCTGCCCCATCTTAAGGAAGCAGGGGGAGGGTGGTGGGGTAGTGGGGGAACAGGAGGGCCTGGGACAAGGTGAGTAAATGTAAATTTTTCTTTTAAATTTAATAAAAAATGAAAAAAAAAAGAAAGTGGAAAGCTAAACTGAGCTGGAAGAACCTGGTCCAGGGTACCATGCCTGTCAGAGATTGTGTTGTACCTGATCCTTTCTCTCTACCTTGCTCTGTGCCTTCTTATAGTATGATGAGACACCATACACTCTATCACATCTTCTCTGCTACGATGTTCTATCTTATTACACATGGGAACAATGAAGCCAGGTGACCACCAACTCAAATTTTTCATACCAAAAGTTAGTTTGTCCTTGAAGCAAGAAGAGACTAACACACTTTACACAAACCCCATGTCTAAAAGTCATGTGTGGCAGCCAAGTTTCATGTAATAAGGATAAAATATCATTTACTCTTCTTTGACACAGTCCAGCCTCATGCTCCTGCTAATGTTTTATCTAATCGCATCAGCAATGTTGCTGCTATAATGACAGTTATGACTTTAAAAAAGCAAATTTATTATTTGAATTCTGGAGGTTGGAAGCCCAAAACACTGCCTCTGAGCTAGTTAATGAAGGTTCCAACAAGTCTTGTTCATTCTGCAAGCACCAAAATAAGAATCCCTATCCTGAAATATTTCAGTACTGAGCATCCATTTTTATTCCTTCGACTTTGGTTCTACCCTTCATCTCTCAAACCAGCCCATGGCCTTCTTCAATCATCACATCTCTGTCCCAATTCGACTGCTCCCAATTCCTATTTATAAGCCATTTGTGGTTACACTTGAGCAAACCAGATCATCTAGAAAAACCTTCTCAAAATCCGTAATCACAGTTGTAGAGTCCCTCTGACATATCACAGGTTATGAGGATTAATGTGTAAAGATTTGGAGATGAAAGGCATTACTTAGGCTTCCTCTGTATAAGATATAAATACAGATTTTAATAACTGTAATGAGGAGAAACACATTGAAGGGAACACTTCAGGGCATAGCTCCACCTGTTTCCAATGCAGAAATAGGTGAAAAGGCTGTCGTTATTTACTGACATGAATGAGACGTGCAGTCAGCGATATAGACATGAATGTAAACCATTTTGTCGTGAGTTACTAACGTGTGAATTGATAAAGCTTACAATTGATAAGAAGTGAAATTTTTAAATGCCACCCATAACAATGACAAAACAAAAACCTAAACCTAAATGTTTATTTTGGATATAACATTTCTGATAAATAATTTCCCCAGAAGCCCCAGAAGAAGAGGAAACACCTCTTTTCTGGGAAAGGGTAACAACGGGGTAACAATATAAGAAGCACAGGAGATAGAGATTGCAGAACATACACAGTGAGTCTGCTTCCTAATACAGAAACTATGAGCCATTCTCAACAGGAAAACTCCCCCACAGAGCACACAATAACCAACCCACAATATAATAGATACCAGGATGTGAAATAGAGCAGGTGCCTCCATGGGGAAACACTGCTCTTGGGCTGGAGATTAGGGACTGGTCAGAGCTTGGTCTCGGGAACGGGAGAACCCTCTTAGAACACTGAGAAACAGGTAAGACAGGGACGTCTTAACACAGACAACGTGCATAATTGCAGGGCCATAAATGAGGTGAATTTAAACGTGAGACACCCAAGACTTCCTTTGTAAGAGAGCAAGGGTGATAAGATGTAAGAAGCCTTGCCTCTGTGCATTGGTACATCACATCTACAGTCGGTGAGCAGGGAGAAATGAATGCTGGTGTTCAACTTGCTTTTTGCGTTTTGTTTCTTAATTTTTATTTATTCTTTGAAATTTTCATACATAAACATAAACAGTGTGTGGTGATCTTATCATGCCTCTCATTTAAAAGATGGCAACCTTTTGCATGAATTCTAGTAGAAGTAATAAAAATCACAGACTTGAGCTGGATGGATGGTTCAGTGGTTAAGATCACTGGTGGGTCTTCCAGAGGACTCAGATTTACTTCCTGACACTGTATTGCCACCATCATGGCAGCTGTCAACTGCCTGTAACGCTAGTTCCAAGGGGTCCACTGCTTTCTTCTGGTCTCCACAGGTGCTGAATGCACATGAAACAGACAAACATGCAAGCAAAATGCTCATAGCCACAAATAAAATCATTTCTTTTTAAAGATCACAGACTTTTTAGCACTCCTTTCAAATGTTATAGCCATTCTTAAGAAAACGATAGTGTGTTGCTTCCTGGTGGCTCATGTCTAACAACCACAAGGAGGGACTTAGCATGTGGTAGTTAAATATAAACAGATGTGCTAGAGTGCTGTGGGTGCTTAGAAATAATTTTTAAAATGATTTTATATTAGAATATACTAGATATGTATAATATTGGGTTGTTATTACATATTTGTGTTTACGCTGTATTACCATCACATTTACTTAGAAATATTGAAAAACTAGACATTGCTACTATAGAGAAATCACTAGAACAGTAAAAATAATCAACTCTGACGATGCTCAATTACTTCTGCCTTAGCCAAAATTTTCAGCTTGCAGCACCACAGCAATGCTGAGCTTCTGTTGTAGAAGATGAGGCCATCTACTCACTTCGCTATACATGGAACGGGTACTCCCACCGTTTGCATGGGACTTGTGACAAGTAAGGACTTCAAACGGGCCTTGCGAAATGCCAGTCTCCTCTGGCAGGAGCAGGGGAAGCCTCAGTCCTGGTGTGTGGGTAAGCAGTCTTTTGTCTGAAAGCCTCGCTTCAGTCAGAACTGCTGACGTCTGTCCCTTCCCTGAAAGTCTTCAAAGGCCACAGCAGCATAGCTGAAGATGGCACAGGTGAAAAGAAGAAGAAATCCTCCCCAGAAGGTCAGCTCGTGAAGAGAGTACTTCCGCTCGGAAGCAGCACGCACACTTCCTCAGACTTACTCGAGTGCTGAAGACACGGCGGGAATGTCCACAGCTTCTGAACAGTAGCCTCTAGCAGCTGGATATAAAGGAACTGGATGGCTTTTCTCTAAAACATATGCATTACGTAAGAAATATTTACTCTGAATTCCTAAAAGAAAATAAAGTTTTTAATTTTTTTGCTTCATTTTTATCATTTAAGGTGAGGTTTTGGGGGTTTGTAAAAGCAACTCTTTTCTTAGATTTGGTGATATAACAATTTGTTTTTATCTTTCTCCAAACATATTTTTAAATAAACTGCCATCAATACAAAGCAATAAATGGAACAAACTGCCTACTATAGCTCTCTCTCTCTTTTTTTAAAAATTTTTAAATGCTCAGGGGTTCCATGTCTAATATGTACTGTCTGGAATGGTAAGAAGGCTCATCTTCACTCTCTGCTTGACTGGATTTGTCGTCAGAGAGTGGGTCTGCTATGAAGGAGAAGCCCACCTGGAATGTGGGGAGCAGCACTCCACAGTCTGGGACTAAATGAGAGGGAGAGATATAAAGAAGATTCTGAAGACGAAGTAAACATACAGAGTTCAAAAATAAGGAGAGCACACGCTGAGTACTCGCTAAGCACATGCTGAGCACCGACACTCATTGCCCTCAGCTTCCTGACAGTGCATGTAAGTTGTCCAGCCTCCTCACACTCCCATCTCATCTTCCTTGCCATGATGGACTGTGTTACTCCAAACTGTGAGCTAAAATAAAGGCGCCTTTCATAATATGTTTTTATCAGGTATTTTGTTAGTGATTCTACAGTTGGCATTATTTATACAGCAGGTGGCCAGAGTTTCAGGAAAGAGTGATTTTCTCTATGTGCCCCCTCAACACTGTGTCCATTTCGCACCTGGCACACAAGTCAATGGGGTGTGTATAACAGCCATAGGAGATAATGCAACCACTTAGCAATGTCCACAGTTGGGAAATCCCAGCCCTTGGATACACATTTAATAGAGCCATATAAACTGTATTAGTGCACTGAGAAATGTGGTGACAACTGGAGAAATGAAGGATGGTGCTTGCTAAAAGATTTAATTTGAGCTTGAAATAACTCGAAAAACCATTCTGCTCCACTAAGGAACAAAGAATTTTCAGTTTCCAAAGAGGTCAGGAGAGATATTCTTGCTACTCAAAGAGTCTTACATCTTACATTTTTGCTACATTTTTTTTTTTACTTTTAGCCTGAAAGAGAACATAAGCAACAGGATTCTGGAATGGTGAAGCTGATTGACATATTCTTCACCCAGGAAAGCTGGGTACCTGTAGATTTCTTAGCAAAAACTTGGTCTGGGTTAGAGCTCTGCAGTTTCCTAAAGTGACTAGAAGATCCTGAAGTGGTGTAACTGGGGAAGATTTTCAATTAATGGTATAAATTCTCTCTTCCACAGGCATGGACACCAAGTTTCTATTGCACTGGCTACTTTTCATCTACCCATATTTTAACTGAGAGAATTTCTGTCCAAATTTTAAGCAGAAATAACTAGTGAAGAAACCTGAAACATAATTATCAGTAACCATATGCACTAAAAGCAAATTTGTTAACATAACCATATACTTGTGTAATGAACCCAGTGTTATACATTGGTTCCAGAATTGATGATAGTTTTCCCCCAGAATAAGCTGGCAAAGCACTGGTTATGATGCCTAGAAAAAAAAGATCCCATTTTAGTTCTCTTCCTTTAATGTTGCATCACCTAATTTTCATCTCTGTTCTGGACATTCTGAATCCTAATAAGTAATAAAAACCACATATGCATTTAAAAATTAGTGTTTTCTTGTATCAATATTTTCATATTAATGACAAGATTTCTTAAAGGTTTTGTCCTGTTATTGCAGCTCAAATTAAATTAGATCTCTTAGCAAGCAATATCCTCCTGTAACTCCAACTGTTACCGTGTTTCTTAATGTGCTAATGTATTCCATGTGCTAATATTAATATATCTCATGTGGCTCAGAATGATGTGTCCACAAGTGGTGGTATTTGTTGAGCAGCTACACTGTCTCCTATGGCTGCTACTTACACCTCATTGATTCTCGTTCTGAGTGTGAGTGAAATGGACAAAACTACTAGGGTACAGGGATGCTCCACACAGGAAACAAACATAACACAGCTTCTATTCCAAAGACTGCTTCCTTCCAGCTCATCATGGAAGCATATAAAAATAGTGAGCCCTTTTGTTCTGGTAGTAACCATTTTCTGATTGAATTTCCTCATCCTTATGTCTCAGAAGTCATATGTGGCAGGCTTATTAGAGAAGAAAGCTGGGCAGAGACTAGGCACTTGAAATCAGGAATTTTAAACAACCCTTTAATGGACTGGTCAGTTAGATAAAAGTTATAGTCTTCTTTGCACATAGATTGTGTGTGTGTGTGTGTGTGTGTGTGTGTGTGTGTGTCTGTACAAGTGTGGAAACCCAAGGACGACGCCAGGTGAATTTTTCAAACGTTTTCCACCTTTTTTTTTTAAATGGTTTACTTAATTTTTAATTATACGTGTCTGTGGAGCATGGGGTGTGTACAGAAGTGCAGGTTCTTCAGGAGCCAGAGGCGTCAGATCTCAAGGAGCTGAAGTTACAAGCAGTTGTTGGCCACTAGACATGGGAGTTGGGAACTGAACTCCAGGCCTTTGAAAGAGCAGTATGATCTCTTAACCACTGAGTGGACTCTCCAGCCATCTCCACATAATTCTTTTGAGTTATGGTCTCTTGCTGAATCTGCAGCTCCTAGGACTCAGCTGTCTTGGCTGGCCAGCAAGTTTCAAGGCTCCCCTGTGCCCACTTCAACTGCACTAGATTAGAGGCACAGCGAGTGGAATAGCAAGCGTTACTGCCTAATTCGTCTCCCCAGCCCAGCTCTGGTATTTCTCAAAAACAGTGCAAGTCTGTGTTTGGTCTATACCTTTGGGATAGAGAAGCACTACCTGCAAGTTCAGACAGCCAAGAAGCATAAGTGGGGTGCTCTAATAGATCATAGGAGAACCTTCAATATCCAATTTCGTTATCAATTTCATGATTGTATCTGAATTTTACAACTCTCCAAAAATGTGTTCATTTTGTGAGTTCTATTGGTAGTTAAATTAAATGTCAGAAACCAAACATTACTGTGTTAAGAACTATCTACTATTTTACGTTCTACTCATATATGTTTGATTTTAACTTTAAGATTGCACATGACTACCAAGACTGCCCTTTGAATCACTGTGTTTACCATTTTATGTAAGAGGTAATTTTAACCTATTTCCTCTTTTCTTTTATATCTTCTCAACATTCTTTATTATCCTTAGATAATATCTTTTATCCTAGGATTAAAAATAATTTTAATTCCTCAAGCTCTAATATCCTTCACCTAGTCACAGGTTTTTTTTTTTCTGATTAGTATGGACTACGAGGGAAATAGTCAAGCAAATACCCCAGCATCTAATAAAACGCAGTGAAACTGAAGATTCCACAACGTTAAGAAAACTGTGAATGTGGCTTTTTTCTGCAAAGTAACTGTGAATTTAAAGAGGAAGTAGAGTTGGCATCTGGTATCCTGAATATCTAGCTGCACCTAGGTCACCCAGGCAAATAGCAGAGTGGTGTCTTGGGAGCAACCAGTGACTTTTCTTAACCCATGACATAAATGAAATGTGCCTTTTCAAACAGGGATGCCCTGGTTAAACTCTCATAGGAAATAACACCTAAAGTGTGAGCTACCAAAACTGCGAATATTTAGAGTGAAAAAAGGCTTGATTCAATGTGTGTGTGTGTGTGTATATGCGTGCATGTGTGTGTTCAGTGTGTGTGTGTGTGTGTGTGTGTGTGTGTGTGTGTGTGTGTGTGTAAGCCAGCTATTAACATCAGAATACCTTCCTTAGTCACTTCTTTACCTTATTTTTTGAGGCAAGTCTCTCGCTGAGCCTGGAGCCTAGGTGCTGTTTAGGCTAGGCTGCCAACAAGTCCCTAGGATGCATCTGTGTCTGCCGGCAAGGCTGGGATTGTAGAAACATGCACCATGTTCATTTTGTATTTGGGTCCTTGTGATACAAGCCAAAGTCTTTGTGCTTACAGAACAAGTCCCTTACCCTCTGAGGTGACTCCCTACTCTCCAATTTGGCTTCAAAAATGCCTCATTTCTATTCTACTCCTTTCTTTCCATATCCCAATTTCCAAAGACACAATATCTGCTTAAAATTTTACTTAGTATTAGTGAGACTTTTCTGCTTTATTAACTGCAAATTCGTTAAGTAGATATTTCCCTTTCTGTTTAAGCAGGTGAAAGCCAAAGGATTAAAGAAAATAAACTAAATCAAAGCTATGTTATGAAAAGTCAGTCACAATGAATGAGCAGGAGAAGGAAACACGCACACCTGTGCAGGGCAGCCTTCCCTGGGTGGTGAGAAGAAATCACAGCCTGACCAGTGCCTTATGGTACCAGGATGTTGCGTACTACTATGGTGAACAAATATGCAGTGATGTGTGTGAGAGAGACAGAGTGGTTCATGTCCTGTGGAGAGAGGAAGATCTGAAGAGGTGAAGGTGGGGAGGAGCTGGCTGAAGTGATGTCTGTGCCTGCGCTGCTGCCATGGTCTGTGCTGATGTCTGGGGCTCCTATTACCACCAAAGGGTAAGAGGAAAGGACTGCACAGAGTTGATCGTCTCCCCTCACTGGCTGCAACACTAGGAAGAACTGGTCCTTCCCCCTCCCCTGCTGCAGCTCACTGGAGAGCAGAGCCACAATTCTCAATAGGGCTGACCCTGTTGGCCTGGGCACAGGTGAGCTGGCCCTGAGGGCATGAGAGTGGAGAGCTTATCCTGCCCCATCAACTGCCACATGGTGGCACAGGCAAGGGTAAGATGCCTTTCCCCCCACCTTTCACCACCTGTGAGGTGCCAGAGCTGGCCCTGCCCCTCACCAGCTGTAGCCCTCAGTAAGGTGGCCCCAGAATCTCCCCTGGGCAGCACCACCAGTAGAGAGGGCCCTGGTGGTGTAAGTAGAGATGAGCTATCCCCAAAGACATGAAAGCGGAGAACCAGCCCAGCCCCTTGCTCCTTGATGCATAGGACAAACCAGCCAAGGCAGTGTTGGAGAGCTCACCCTGGTGGTGAGGATTGGGGAGAACTGGCAGGCTGACCAACGCTGCAATCACCCAGGCCCAAATTCAGGGCTATGAGTTGGTCCACCCCAACATCCACCCTATCTATGATCTGCAGGAGCACATGAAGGGGCTGGTCCATCAGACACAAAACTGCAAGATCTCCATGACACATAACAACAGCAGGATATCCAAGAGGAGTCCCAATGAGGGTCCAGTATCGATAGCACAGCAGAAACTAGAGATCTGGAGCAAGACCAAATGACTCATTGCAATGAACACTTGCAAGTAAAGATGCATGGACTAAAGGGTGTGCTGTGTGACTCACTGAGTCACACTGCAGCTTCCACAATGAGATATTTTGTTGTTCATCTTCTTCTTTTTTCTTAAATTTTACTATATTGAGAGGGGCTGGGTGTTGCAGATATGAAGGGACAGGGAGATGAATGGGATTGAGATGCATAGTGTGAAAGTCAAAAGAATCAATAAAAAGTTAAAAATAAAAGTCAAGCTTCTACTATATCTCTATAAACAAAACCCCATATAGGCATTAAAATAAATTATATTTCTATAATAACAGCAATTAACAATGACTGAGCACTTTCATGTGTATGATTTTGTAAAAATTGGCTTATCTAATGTCAATCTTATTACATAGATACCATCATTTACATTTTAATGATGAGAAAATTGAGGATTATATAGTGTATTATATATTTGCCCAGGGACAGCTATTTAATAAAACAGCTGAGTTCTAACTGAATTCTTGCTCACTGGTTTGAGAGCTTTTACACCAAACCATCACTTTTCACTGGTTCTATGGAATAAATGTCTCTGTCTTACATGGATAATGTTATATTACATGCATATTGCAAAAATTGAGAAGGAAAATACATGTATATAGTCTTGGTCTCCCCTTCCTCCAATCCTTTTTTCCTTGCATATTCCTCAAACTCTAATATTCTCTGCCCTCAGAAAAGAAGACACTGTATGCAATTCTTTATGACAAGTAGTTCCAGTGGTCCTGTATATATTTTATTGTTATAATATTCATAATTTCTTGTAGGAAAACAATGTTGCAGTAAATAGAACTGTGACTACAAAATTATTTTCAGTTCTTTCAGCATTTTAAGGCAAGATCATTAAATTTTCTACATCAGTTTTTCATGCATGAAATGGCTAAAGACACTGCCTCTGCACACTTCATAGGGGTTATCTATGTGAGTGAGCAACTCAATAGACATGCTCGCTATGGAGAACTATGGTTAAGATGGTATGGTAGTATCTATAGCTACAAAGTCTTGGAACTCACAAAGTTTAAGCTGTAGTAAGTACACTGGTCAGCATGTAAAATGCCATTTTGATAACTATATTGAATAATAAATGTGCATATATTTTAGAAATTTTCATAATAATGTAAATATTAGTTATTAATGTACTGTTATTTTGTTGTTTTGTGCCTCACAAGTTTGAGTCCCTAAAAAGCAGAATGGCGGTGGTAAAGGGGAGAGGAAGGGGATGAGAACATGAGAGAATGGGATGTTTGTGGGGGAGTGATGAGGGGGGAGAGCAATGAAAGATCTCTTGATAGAGAGAACCACTATGGGATTAGGGAGAAACGTGGCACTAGGGAAATTCCCGAGAATCAACAAAGATGACCCCAGCTAAGACTCCTAGCAATAATGGAGGGGGGTGACCGAACTGGCCTTCTCCTGTAATCAGATTGGTGAATTCTCCAACTATCATCATAGAGCCTTCATCCAGTAACTGATGGGATCAGATGAAGACATCCACAACCAAGCACCAGACTGAGCTCCAGGAATCCAGTTGAAGAGAGGGAACATATGAGCAAGGGAGGTTAATATCATGATAGAGAAATATACAGAGACAACTGAACCAAGCTTGTGGAGAATCAAGAACTCCAGACCACCAGCTGTGGAGCCTCCACGGGACCAAACTAGGCCCTTCATATGTGGGAGACAGTGATGAAACTTGTACTATTTGAGGGGGCCCTGGCAGTAGGACTAGGATCTAACCGTGGTGCATGAGCTAGCTTGCTGGAGCCCATTCCCTATGGTGGATGCCATGCTCAGCCTTAGTGCAGCGGGGAGGGACTTGGTTTTGCCTCAACTTAATGTGCCAGACTTTGTTGATTCCCCATGAAGCCCTTATCCGTTGGGAGGAGTGTATGGAGGTAGGCTGTGGGGTGGAGAGGTGGGAGGGAGAATTGTGGTTGGAATGTAAAATGAAATTAAAAATAAATAAATAAATTTCAAAAAAGCGGGACAGTGTCTTAACTAGATTTAATTGTTCCTCGTAGCAGTACTAGGACTGTTTTACCATTTTATTGAAAAGACAACAATTTCAAACAGGCTTTTAACAAAAAGAAAAAAGTCAACATTTATCACTTAAGAAAAGGAATTTTACAGACCTGAAGAGATTGCTCAGTGGTTTAGAGCACTTGCTACTCTTGCAGAGGACCCAGGTTTGGCTCCTGGCATCCACATAGTGGCTCTCAACCACCCACAACTGCAGTTCCAGAATATCTGATGCCCTCTTCTGACTTCCTTTTTTACTTTGGCCATGTGGTACACATATATACATGCAGGCAAAACACTCACACACATGAAATAAAATCAATAGATTCATTAAAAAGAATTTCACATTGGGGTTTTGTTTTCCAGGTGTCTGTATTATCTCACTTACATTGTACAGACTTTAGTAATCTTATTGTACACATTGTATGTTATGACTCTTTATGCTTGAAAGGATTTGCATTTGTGTTTGCAATAAAAAAAATTAAGGTGCTTTTCTAATTTCTCTGTGTTATTAAAATATGATTAAAAAATAATGCACTGTCATTTATGTCATCACGAACTACTAACCATTGCCCCAGGGCATCACATAGTTCACAACACAGGGCTTGTGTTTCCTCCAAACTTCGCAAATCCAGTTACCAAAGGAAAACACCTCGCTTCAAAAGGATGCTTGTTCAGAGAGCCTCATAACACAGAAACAGATCATCAAAGATGCCCAAATTCCAAATAATGATAACTTTATGTACACCTATTTGAATCAATGCACATGACTGTTACTATTATATTGGGACTCTTTTATGAGCCCTAATCCTCATGGGAGAAATTCTGAAACCACAGAACTGAGTATCAAGGTAGATGTGAGTTGACGCCGCCCTCTCTGTAAGTAAATGGTCAGGTCATGAAAACATGAACTGGGTCCTTATGGCCCTTGCCAGCTACATAAAAATCTAGAAAAGGTTCCCAGATGGAAGCTCACTAAAATCACAGTTCCCTCTAGGAGATATCAAATCCTCCTTGAAGAAGGACTTGAATGAATGGCCGCATCTCAAACCCTTTGCCACAACTTAGTGCAGAAGTATTTGCTGATCTACTACGGCAATAAAATAAATTAAGAATAAGCATAGAGAAAGAAAAGAAGGGGCTGGAGAGATGACTCCATGACTAGGAGCTTACATTTCTCTCACAGAGGACCAGGGTTTAGTTTGCAGCACTCAAGTCAGGCAACAGATGACTGCCTATGACTCCAAGTTTCTGGCAAGATCTCATGTCTCTGGTCTTTATGGACTCTTGTGCTTATATGCACACACCTACACATAATTACAAATAATTCTTTTTAAAAAATCTTCAGAGAGAAAAAGGAACATAACATTTCAGGACTGAATATAGTTATTGCAAGGCTATCAAAGTACATCCATGAGCTTGAGAGCTGGCCCTGACACTTACTAACTTTAGTGAGCTTAATTAATCAATATTTGTATAAATAATTCTTGTTATAAAAAATTATATAGGGAAAAGTAAGACAACATAGCAGCCAGTTTCAGGCTCACTGCTTTAGTGAGGTGATTGTAGTCACTACATCTTTGGGAAGCCCCTTTTAAAAGAAAGAGGGCAAAGGTCTGAAAACACTACCTACATCAAAGGACTTAAGTGGGCTTCTGTGTTTAAAATTTGCCTTTCCAGAGAAAGGTGAGTTCTCCAGAAATTTTAGTAATCATTATGATATATGGACAATGTAAGTATCTAGCCTATGTCATGAACGTTTAAAAAGCCTTTATGAAACGATTGTTGAGGTTGCAAGATGGAAAATCAACTTGTAAAAATCAATGTACATCTCCAATAAACATTTAGAGCATGTATCTTTTTAGATTTTTTATTTTACAACTGTAGCAAAAACAATAATCTTGAGGATAAATCTCAAAGAAGCTAAGCAAGATCTTTAGAGGAAAAAAGAATCTGTAAATCATTGAAGCACATAAAAGAAAAACTAAATAAATAGGGCTTATGATTAGGAAGGCTGTGTCGTAAAAATGACTATGCCCTTCCTCAAATTAAGCCATAAAGTCAGCACGTTTCCAATTCCAGCAAGATGTGTATCAAAGTCATCGCAGGAACAAATGTAGAGATAATGTTGAGGTTAAAAGAGGCCTTGACTTTTTATTAACTCTCCCTTAGCCACCCCTACCTTCCAGCCCGGTGGGGAAAAGGGAGGGAATGAGGTTACAGAAAGCTAAAGACTGGAAACCAGAATCATGAATCATGCATCCATCAGTGCACCTGCTGAGAGGCAGAGGGGCCAAAGAATGGACCAATCTAAGTTTCTGCCTCTTAGACAAGCCTCTGGGGCTTCCAACCACAGCACTGGATTTCACCCAGAACCACCAGAGGATTGACTTCCTCATGTTTGAGCACTTCCTCCCCAGCTGGTGGCACTGTTCTGAAAAGTTAGGGAACCTTTAAGAGGTGGAACCTTGCCTGAAGTTTTACAACCTGTAGCTTTTCCTGTTCTCTCTGTGTTAGGACCCCTGTGGATGCTGTGTAATTGGTTGGCTACATCCTCCCTCCTGTCTTGCCTTCCCCTTTGTGATGGTTAAATCTGCCTGGATCTGAAAGCCAGGTTCAACTCTTTTCCCCTTGAGCTGTTCTCCTCAGGGTATGTAGCACAGTAACAGAAAAATACTAACACATCCATCCAGAGTTAAGAAGCCAAAAGAGACGGAAGATGTAGCTCAATGGGAAATGCCTAAAAAACTACCAAAGAGGTGCTCTCTCTAGAACAGTTAACGGATTAAATGAGCAGGATCTTAAGTAACACATGAGGTTTACAAGAATAGCAAGGTTAGCTTTTAATAAGAAGAAAAGGGAATAGGCTTGAGCCTAACATATTTAAGACTTCTTGAAAATGTTAAAAATTCAAGAAATAAAGTTTGAACCAGCTTAGGACAAGCAAACGAACAGAACTCTAAAGCAGTAGACACCTAAAAAAAAACACATAAATTACACCCTTGCATATAATGTGTGCAAAGTGGCATCATTTGTAAGTTGTGATTTTTTTTCTTTGCAGCTCCTACACTCAGATATGTTTTAATGATTGATCCTGACATATGAAAATGTTAGTTCACTTATTTCATCTTCTACAAAGTATTCAGTTGCATCAGAAGCATAATGATTGTAACAGAAATGATAGCTTCATGTCCATAACCTCATATTTCTTTATGGCAATAGGTGAAGAGATCTTCTAGAAGTGAGACCACTTTGGGGAACATTTTACCATGTGGTTAGTAAGCTCCAGTAGCATGCTTTCAGGAATGCTGCACCATATGCTTAGTATACTGCTCTAGCGTGGAAATGTATCAAAGATATGTCAAAATAATAAGGGTCAGCACAAAATATACTCATTAAAATGCAACATCTCCACTTATGAAATAAATTCATAGAAAATATCTGAGTTTGATTTCTCTTGTTTAAAAAATAAATATGAAAACAGCTTTAATTAGCAAAACCTTTCTTCTACAAAATATGATAACATCCTAAAAATGAGGAACAAGCCAAAATAGCAGTATTCTATATACAAAGTCATGCTTCTTCTTGACATACATGTGGTAGAGAACACACCATCCAATCACAATCACAGTTGCTAGGGGCGCTATGCGGGAGAAGTCTGGGGATACACCGTCTACAGAATATGACTGTTGCCATGACAAAAACACCAGGGAGGCAATGCGCATGGACGCACACAGACATAAAACTTGACAATACGTCATCCTGTTGTTCTTGAGACGAGTTAATTAAGGTGATCAACTGTTTCTTTGAAAATGGTTTATGTCCTGTCGAACACTCTGCAGAGGCAAAGACACTTTCCTATCCGGCATGTGACCTCAGAATCAAACTCAGAAATTCAAGCTTCTATCATGTCCTTGCTCTCTTTGTGCATGAGTGTGTACGTGTGTGTGTGTGTGTGTGTGTGTGTGTGTACATGCATATTCCCATGCACAAATTCACATGTAATTTTTATTGAAAGCACAAAGTCTGCAAGTTCCTATTAGAACAGTAGTGCTGCCATCCTAGACTGAGAATCTTTATAATCTTATTTTTAACTTTTGTTTCCTTACAGTACTGAACCATTAGAATGAGTAACGTAGAAAATGCCTCGTCCCTGCCCACTACACTGCTTCCCTGGTGTATCTAATGGAAGTGACCACAGTTATTCTTGTCAACAAAAAACAGTTGCAGAAACTGACTTTCTGTTATCTCTTTGTTTTTATCTATAAAACAAGGTGCTTCAAAAAAAATCATTTGGGGGCATGTTTTCTGGGCAACTCTTATTCGTGCCTCACTGATGTCAGGCTTGGTTTGCCTCCGCTTGTGTTTTACATTGACACATTGAAAATATATTATCCATACACACATGTGCATGCAAATTATGAAAGGAAACAAAAACATTCAGATTTCACAGGTTAACATTTTGAAGTTTGGGTTATGTTTTTTTTTCTTTTAACTCAGATACTATTTGCCTGTGTTTTATTATGGAACTAACTCATTAAGTATTTGAAAGATAAAGAGCACAGAGCCATGGAAAACATTGATAAACTTCAGATTTTGCTTTTTATATGTGCACTCAGCATGGTACTACTGAAGTCTGTCCTATTAACTTCTGGGCTCATTCTGATATCCCGGCCAGGTTATTGAATGTTCATCTAGTCATTTACTCACTGTAGTGGGAGGCTGCTTTTAAAATAAGAACAACGTATTTCATCAAAAATTAACTTTTCTGTGTGGTGAGGGTCCAATATTGACAGCATACCAGAAGTCAGAGGTCTTGAACCTGACCAAAGTGAAGCTGTTTCAAAACAGGGGCCTCCTGCATGACACACAGCAGCTCCCGTGCCACCCGGACAAAGGCGATGGAGAGATGGGAAAGAGAAGAGTGAAGTGGGTTTTCGTTGTTTCTGTTGTTTGCTTTTTGTTTGTCTTTGGTTTTGTTTTTTAGATTTGTTTTTTAATCAATATTCTTTTTTTTTTTTTTTTTTTTTTGGTTTTTCGAGACAGGGTTTCTCTGTAGCTTTGGAGCCTGTCCTGGAACTAGCTCTTTAGACCAGGCTGGTCTCGAACTCACAGAGATCCGCCTGCCTCTGCCTCCCGAGTTTAATCAATATTCTTATGTTTTTATTCTTTCTATGCTTTCCTTGGGGAGGATGCTACAGCGGTGAAGGGTGAACATAGAGGGACTGGGAAATGAGTGGAACTGGGGTGCATGATATGAAATTCCCAAAGAATCAATAAAAAACTGCGTTTAAAAAAGATTAACTCCTAAGGTAATCTATAAGTATAGCATGTTGTGCAGAAGGGACAGTGGCCTGTAAGACTTAGTGCCCGCACTTGTCAGATAGAACAGAGTTATTTCACACTGTGTCTGAGATAAAATTTGGATTCTATTAAAACAAAATTGCTGAGAAACATCAAAGTACAAAATAGTTTTTCTTTAATTGGCTGAACTCTAAATTTGGGAGAAATTAACAAAACCAGAATTCAAACTTTTCTAATAAACCGGCAATTTAACTGTATTAGACCCTACATAAAAGAATGGGTTTGATTATTCAATGATGCACTGTAACCATGTACCACGCAGAAGTAGACCTTTCGCTTCATGAGTAAAATCAATTTCAAGTATAATTTTAGCTGAAATATTAAATTATTTCCTTTCATCTAGTAAAAGTTTAAATACTAAAGGTAATCTCTTTTTAAAATATAAAAAGGAAATCTATTTATAATTTCATAACTCTGAAAATTAATAGAGGCAACCAAGGACTACATTGATGGTCTAGATTGTTTTGCGAGTCACGGGGATTACTCTGACCAACCACTCAAACAGAGATTCTTTCTTCATGCCTGGTACTCAAACTTTTGCTAGTCTATGGCCTTTCTGAGGAGCAATGTGATCCCAAGTTGCTTAACTTCCTTTAAGATGTGTGTATGACTACATGCGTGCCTGAATGTGTGTGTGATATACATTTAGATAAATATTATAAACTAACACAGTTCCTTGAGTTTTTTCCAAACTGCCCTGCTATTGTTTGTACCTCCTTCTCCATCTCTATCACCTTTCTCACAAGTCCCTAGTTGGAGCCTCTTTCCCATTTTTCTGTTTCCCACTTAACATCATCTGCATCCTGCTATTCCACTCTCAAGCCCAACTCCACTCTGCCCACAACTCTGTTTTACTCTTCCTGTTTCTGTGGTTACTCCAAGTTTATCCCACATCTGAGGATTTGAAGCTAGGATCCAGAGAAGAGAGAAGTCATAAAGTATTTGTCTTTATGTATCTGTGTTTCCTCACCCAACAAAATCTTTTCTAGGGCCATCAATTTACCTGTAAATTTTTTCGTTTTTTTCTTACAACTACATAGTATTCCATTGCATGTATGTAGCATATTTCCACTATCCATTCATCTCTTGAAAGACATTAAGCTATTTTCACTTCCTGGGTCTGTGAATAAGGCGGTTAAGAACATGGCTGAGCAGGTGTCTACAGAGTAGGATGCAAATTCTTTTGAGACTGTGCCAGGGAGTGCTGTGGACTGGTTCATATGCTAGATTTACTTTTAGTCTGTTGAGGGTTCTCTATATTGATTTCCAGGGAGGCTTCAGAAATTTGCATTCTTGCCAGAAGTAAACAAGGGCTCCTCTTTCTCACAACTTCTCCAGCATTTGTGGTCTGTTGTTTGGTTAATCTCAGGTGCATTGTGACTGGGATGAGGTCAAATCTCAAAGTTGCTTTAATTTGTATTTCCTTAATAGCTAAAGATGGTGATTTCTTAGGGTATTTATTAACCATTTTTTTGTCCTTTTGAGAATTCTTTGTTTAGAGATTGCTGAAAGAGAAATCCTTAGTCAATTCCTAAATCAGGCCATTTGTTCCCTTGATGCTTTCTAGCCCTTGGGTTGCTTCCAGGGTTGAGGGTGGGCTCCTACTGCTAAAGATTCCTCACACTCACATTTAGGGCACAAGTGTGATTTGAACTGGATCTGACCTGAAAACCTCTTTTCCGGTCTAGTTGCCATGGTTTCAGAAAAGACTATGCACTGTGAGAAGGAAGCAGACTGTGCTACCCAGATGTCACATCTGTAAACCATAACAAGGAGCACCACAGCAATATCTCCATCAATGAAACAAGTGGCCCTTGCGTGGGGGTGGCAATCAACAGCTGTCTAACTGGACTTCAGACCCACTCCACGGGAGAGAAACCACACCTGGTACTGAAAACTAGCCAGTTTCCCATGTTTAGAGAGGCCATGGGCATTAGAAAATCTCCTACGATCACATTGCTAGTCCAACACAGATCTTATCCTTTAACCCCACAGAAGCCTCTCCCTACAACAAATGGAGATTAACACAGAAAGCCACAATTCGACACAACTCAGATCAACAGATCGTACAGAGCCCAGGCCCATAGGTATGTCTGTATCAGAAGTTCTAACTATAAGGCTCAGCGAACATCACTGAAGAGTAAGAAGAAAGATTGCAAGAGCCAGAATACCAGAAATTCTGTGGCGAAAGAATTTTTCCTAAAAATCACTAAATAAAAAATGGCAATCAATGGGCATATTAGCATAAAAGGGGGACATTTTCGTGGGGTCCCACACCTGGAAGAAGGAGTTTAGTCTCTCTCAAAATGGGGCCCTCTCATTGTGTTCAAGGCAGAGTGGTCTGCCCTGAAGAATATAAACACAACAGCAAAATGGACTCAGAAGGTTGCACTTATCCATTGGTGCATACACGTACAGACATATATGTATGGTATATAAGAATAATATCAAAGGAAAAGAAGCTAACAGCTTTAGAGCATGAGAACGAGAGGGTCTGTTGGGAGAGTAGCTGAGAGGGTTGTCAGGAAAGAGAGGGGTAAATCGTAATTCTATTTCAATTGAAAACATATTTAAAACTAAAAAATAATAGATAATTATATAGGAACACAAACTAAAACAGTGTAAAGCTACTTCAAAGTGTAGGAATAAAAACGCCATGCATGTCACTCTTAAATATTATTATAAACAAAGAGAAAGTGAGCAGAACATGAGTGAACACTGCTGCTTTCAACTACATTTCGTTATAATCTCACCAACAAATCCACCAATCCTACACACCCCATGCTTTTCATGTGTTCATAACCCCCTTTTATTAATTTTTGCAGATTTATTTTTGTTTTTTGAGGTTATAATTACATTGCTTCCTTCCCTTTCCCTCCCTCCAAACCTCCCATATACTCCTTCCTGCTTTCCTTCAAATCCACGGGCTCATTTTCATTACTATTGGATGCATATGCATCTATATTCCTAAAGTAACCTACTCAGTATGCATAGTTACTTGTAAGAACATTTTCAGGGCTGAGCATTTGCACTGGACAACCAACTGGTGTGTTCTTCCCTGGGAGCACCAGATTTCCTGCTCCCAGCTCCTTCTGTTGCCTCTAGTGCAGATTTGCACTATTTTATACAACATTCTTCCCAGGTTCTTCATGCATTTTATTTTTCCTATTAGATAGTTTCCCTAGTTTGTTGGCCTCTTCCCTTCCAATCTTGCATATACAACTATATACACATCGCTCCTTACACGTCAAACATCTTGTGACTCCTCTTTATGAGTGCCACATTTCCACTTAAATCTATACCAAACTGCCAAGGTGCCTATGAGTTCATCAAAATCACCATTCTTCCCTCAGCAATGCAGCCTCCAGAATACTCCATCTACCCCTCTGTTGAAGTTTTACTTTCTCTTTTCATCTATTAACTTGTGTGTTTTGTTGTTCTTCTTCAGACAATCACTCAAAATGTCACTTCTTCAAGATGCTTGCAAAGTGAGCACGCACTGTCCTTCATTGTACTCACACCTACACAGTTGTCCTGGTGCATGTGGCTATTTAATTAGTTCACATGAATAAAAAGTTTCAAAATAGCAGGAATCTGGGTACATTTTTTTTTGTTTTTACTTATCATTGTATCTCCAAGGCAATGTTGAGTGCCTGGAAGTAGGGGAAAAGCAGTAATTATTTCCCATTAGGACAACAGATCATTCCAAAGTTAATAAAAGATGATTAATTTAGAAACAAAATACACTGCAGAAATGCTTTGATTTAGCTTTCTCCTCATTTTTCTCTCTTATTAGTGGATGCGCCTTACAACTGCTATCCTGAATCTGTCTCTCTCCCTCTTTTCATCGCCTCCTCATCCCTTCTCTCCCTCTTCTTGTCTCCCTTCTTGTCTCATTTTCCTCCAGAAAAGGAAATTTAATTCACCATATATCTTGGGTTGTAGTTCCTTCCAAAACTAAAATCAGAACTGAAAAACAATGTGCTACCGGTATCTGTCTGTGAGTGAGCCACGAGGTGAAAGGAAGCAGAAAAAAAAAACAGTGAAGTACCTGGGATTCCTCCACACCAGGAAGAGTTGAGGCTCCACGCACCCCACATGTAGACTTTCTAAGAGGCTATACACCACATCGAGCTCTCAATCCATGCCGTACCTGAGTGCCTCCCTTGGGTTTGTTAATTGTTCACCATTTAAGGATGCTTAGACCTTAGTTTGAAACAGTAGATACGTCATAGGACAGAACAATACACACACACACACACACACACACACACACACACGTATATATATATATGAGGTGGGAAAGAGTCAGCAAAATGAGTCAATGCCTGCCTGCCCTGTTTACCACAATCACAATCATAACCAGAGTGAAACGAGAAGACGTGAATCAGGGTTCAAGAGCCCTTTGCTATGCTTTGAGGGAAGTGAAGCATTGCTCACTAATGAAACAATGATCCTTCAATGATGTCAGATAATTCGACATGCTCATCCAAGGATAGAGACTCTCCTACTATATTTTGAGACACATTAGATGAATTATCTGTAATTCTATAAATTGGCTTGCTTTTTGTTAAGTCTGTTAGTAATGGAGAGGTACTCCAAGTGAATGACATATATTATGCTTGTTTTATTGTTTTAAATATCTTCCAATGCTTTTATTTATTATTTTCTTATTTTATTTATTTTGGTGTTTGCCTGCATGTATATCTATGTGACGGTGTCAGATTTCTGGGAACTAGAGTTATAGACAGTTGTGAGATGCCATGTGGGTGCTGGAAATTGAACCCAGGTCCATGATAGAGCAGCCAGTGCATTTAGCCTTTGAGCTTCAAATATGATCTGAATTATTTATGTCTATGAATTAGCCTCAAATTCTATTGAGTTTTATCCATATACAAGTAGGTCAATCTATTACCAGTTTGGCAACTCTCTTGAATAAATATGACTAGATAGTAACGTATAGCAATTGCTTTTCTGAATAATAATTTGAAAATGAAGGAAAGTTGTTTCTAAGAAGGGACAGAGCCCAGATTTCCACATTTTTTTTCTACATATGGCATTTACCTTCAGTTTAGCTGTACTTGTATTCAGAAAAGAGCCTTGTTTTAATGTCCACACTTGCGTGTGTCTGGTTTGGTTTGCACCACTCCTAAGAGGGAAGCTTTATCAGTTTATTTAGTAGTTATCAAGAACTTAAGTTAACTGGTTATTTGGATTGTTAACTTTCATAGTTACTAAGATCTACCTCAGAAAAATTGATGAACTACTTCTATATCAAATGACACACAATACAACCATCTAGCAGAAGCAATTTCTTTTATAACACATTTAAAAACTGCAGTAGACTTCAGTCTTGTAGCTGAAGTTACTAACTCTAGTTTTACCAGGGAGTGAGCTTGACTCTTTAATATCTGTGTTTATAATTTGTAAGAAATCATCTGTTTCAACTGGCAATTTTAATGAATAACCCAAAATAGGTCAAAAATACCTCCAAAGCCACTACAGAAGCCTTATGTCAAAAACAAAACTTTGGCTTAAATAAAATATGTGTGTTGTTTTCTTTCCATTAAGACAGCAAATACCTGAGATGCCTTGAGAAGATGACACGTTTATTTTGCTCACAGGTTTGAAGGATTCAGCCCATGATCGGTTGGCCCCATTTCTTTGCCGCCTGAGTTGAAAGAGTACATTAGAAAGGCTATATGTAGTCAAGAAAAATCATTCACCTACTGCTCAGGCTTTGAAAAGATGTAAGAGATAGGCACTGTGACATCATAGTTCCCGTCAGTGGCACACAATCAAGGATATGAACCCCTAACATTATGGCCTTACTGATAAAGTTCCACAGCTCTTCAATAGCACCAGGCTGGAGACCAAGACGACAAGGGACTTTAGGGAATACTCAAGACCTGATCCCAGAATCCCAGAGCATCTGGGACAGTTCAAGAATAGAGGCACCCAGATCTCAGATGCAGGGTGTACCAATGAGACAAGATGCTTTGTTGGTTTGTTTGTTTGTTGTTGTTGTTTTGTTTATTGAGGCAGCATCTCTCAGTGCAACAGTCCTAGTTGTCCTATCTTGGAACTAGCCCTTGTAGACCAGCCTGGCCTTGGATTT
>JAQHUG010000216.1:1822198-1838717 GCA_028555095.1 Dicrostonyx torquatus | reverse complement strand
TCTGCATCTGCTTCTTTCAGTTGCTGGATGAAGGTTCTATGATGATGTTTAAGATAGTCATCAATCTGACTACAGGGCGAGGTCAGTTTGGGCACCCTCTCCACTATTGCTTAGGGTCTTAACTGGGGTCATCCTTGTGGATTTCTGGGAATTTCTCTAGTACCAGGTTTCTTGCTAGCCTCATAATGGTTCCCTCAATCAAGATAGGTAAGATGCTTTTTAATTCTGCTTCCCAGAAGACTAGAAGCAGGAGACTACCCTTGTGAGATAAAGAATCTAACACATATTATTTTGTAGAGTTTTTGGATAATACTGAGACACAGTTGAGATTTGAGGAGCCACAATTCTCTCAGAGAACAACTGACATAAAACCCAGCTAATACATCTGCCACAGCTAGAGTTTCCACTGCTATGAAAACATACTATGAGCAAAGGCAGCCTGGTGAAGGCAGGACTCACTGCAGCTTCCATGTCCACATCACAGTCTGTCATGAAGGGAAATCCGGACAAGAACCTGGAGGTAGGAACTGAAGGAAGCACAGAGGAGTGTTGTTTACTGGTTTTCTTTAGATAGCTTACTTGGCCTTCTTTCTTTGTAGCTCTAGGACTCCCTACCAGTTTATGGAACCAACCACTGGGAGCCCAGGTCTTCCACATCAATCATTAATCAAGAAAATACCCAACGGATTTGCCTACAGGCAGTCTTCACAAGTGAAGTTCTTCCCACGTAATTCTAGCTTGTGTCAAGTTATCAAAAAGCAACAGAATAATGACTGATTTCCCCTTTCTTTTTTTTCCTTTTTTTATTGATTTTATTGAGCTATACATTTTTCTCTACTCTCCTCCCTTCCTCTCTCTTTCCCTTCAACTCATGAACATTGATGCAAAAATACTAAATAAAATACTGGCAAATCAAATCCCCTTTCTGAAATCGGAAAATGCACATATGTTTACAGGTTGAAACACCAAAAATGGAGCTTATCTGAAAGCCAGGCGCTTGCGGGTCTTGCAGTGGTGTGCCTTTGGAACCTGTAAATTCCTAGAGGCAGCTATAGACACTGACTCTTTGACAGTCTAAGGATATAAGCAAGACTCAGTTGTAATTGATCAGATTACAACAGTTGGCCAACTCTTTGTTTTATATCCCCTGCAAAGGAAATATTTGCACTTCTTTGGAAATGAATAAACCAAGTGAACAATTTTTATATATGAACAATTTTTATATACAACTAAAATAAACGATAAGAAAAGACACTAAAAGAAGGCACACAACAATGGCATTACTACACAAAAGTAATTATTTTGAGTAATATGTCTGAGGTAATGAAGGAAAAGATATAGAAAATAAGTAAATTGAGTTCTATAGAATAGAATTAAATGTACCTTTAAAAATATGACAGAGCATCCATAGACAATCTTGATTATAGTCCAAGGGACACATGGAGAAGATGACTAGTAAGCTGAACAAAAGGTCAAAAGAAACAAATTGTTGAGAAGAGAATAAAGAATAGAAAATAGTGAAACAAATTAAAAATGTGCTGAGAGTAATGGATCGATTCATCACACATGAGCTGATAGAAAACACAATAGTAAGTTGTCTGTGAAGAAATAAGAGTTAAGAATTCAATAAATTTTTCTTGACATGCATGAAGATATCAGCTCACATGTTCAAGAAGATCTGACTTCAAGGAGAAGAGGTACAAACAAATTACATCTGGAAACATCTCACTATGGCTGAAGGAAAGTAAAGACAAATAAAAATATCTCAAAATTATTCACCTGCCAAGACAAACAACTTTCTAAACAACAGTACGACTTGATAGGTTTGCAGAAAGACAGCAAGGAACAAGCTAGTTTCCTGGAAAAGAAATGTCACTAAGTCAAAGTTGTACCCCTCTTAAATATTCTTTAGAATTACCTTTATGCAAAAATACTTTCAGTCAAATAAATGAAAAAATAATCAGCTAATTTCCAATAAAAGGGTATTAATTAACAACTTTATAGTTTGCCAGAGAAAACTGTAATAAGTGAAAGGTTAAAAATATGCCACTGATTTGGAATGCTAGATAATTGAAACAGGTATCAGAAACTAAATTCACAAATGTAAAGTTACTTTTTTAACTGAAGGATTAAAAATGTAAAAGTTATTGAGCTCACTGTGCATGTTCATCAGATCTCTCTTCCTCTGGGTTTCCGATCACTGTCAAACAGAAGTGCTATTGTCCTCTGTGAAAAAGGCAAGGCAGAGAGGCTCATCTGCCCTTTGTGCTCAAAGAAATTGCTTCACAGAAGAGCATTATTTATCATGCTTGATCACATGATAAAGTCAAAACTGCAATGCTTTTTTTCCTATTGAGTTTATCATTTGGGCATGATAAAGCAGGCGATCTTGTAGTAACACACTGAAGTACATTAAGATATAAAATGTTTCCAATGTACACTCAATCATTATCAATATATACTAAATCACTAATGGTCACTTCTAATGAACTTGTCTCAAAATATCTATGATGGCTACTCTTGGTTGTCTATAAATTAACTAAACAGAAGCAAATGGGCATCCCCATAAGATACCTTTTCGTTCAAATTATTTGAAGCGGAAAAGCCACCCTAAATGTGCGTGGTACCATCTTGTGGCAGTCCAGATAAAAGAACATCAAAGGAGAAAAGAAAGAAATTTGCTATTGCCATGTTTGCCTTCACTCTTGCTGGCCAGTTCATTTATCCTGTGACTTATGAAATCTTAAACTCATGTGAGAGCCAACTTCTTCTGCTTTCCAATGGAGATTGGAGATCAGACACATTCCAGATATCCTCCCAGCTTTTAGTCCCAGATTTGAACTGCTGAGACATCCAGCAACATGGATTGAACAATTCTGGGATTTTGGGCCACTCCAAGAATCAGCCATTATTGGACTACCCAGATTATATCATGTAAATCAATTAAATAAACCTCTTTAAATATATATTCATTCTGTCAGTTCTGTTCTTACATAGACTCCTGAGTAATACAGTACCTTTAATTCTATGTGTATAAACTTCATTAAAATTTTCTTTACTCTTTCACTGACATATATATCTGGGCTAGTGAGATGGATCAGTGGGTAAAGACATTTACTGCTAAGCCAAACAACCTGGGTTCTAGCCCCCAGGACCCATACAGTAAAAGGAGAGAATCATCTCCTGCAAGGTGTCTTCCAACCTCCCCACTCAAACTATGAAACATATGCGCATGTACAAACACACACGTATGCACACATATTTAATTACATAAATAAATGTAATTAAAATAAAAAATACTTCCCAATATTTAAACAATCTGTGACTACTGATTTTTGCTCTTGTTTTGTAATTGAAAAATTAATTATGGTACTAAAACTTTTCAACCATATTTTACTAGCCAATATCCATACCAAACAACATCCACAAGAACATACATCATGTTTAGTGATCCATAAACATCCTTCAACCAGAAACATCAGTCATAAGATGTGATCATGGAAAGATTGCAAGATAACCTTCTAATTTGGTTCAAACTACAAGTTTGCCTGAAGAATTGAAAGAAGTTTCAGATCCTAGAGATGCTAAAGTACCTGTTAAATCAACAAGCTAGAAACATGAAAACAAGAGACCTTTTAAATGCTATGAACTCAGCACTGTGTACCAGCTCTTCTTGGAAACCATCCAGTATCCTGGCGTAATGTCTGTGATGGAAGAAGACCCTCAACACAGGTAGCACCACCCCATCATCTCGGGGCCCAGATTGAATAAGAGGAAAAAGAGTAGAAATCTCAAAGAGCAGAAACATTCCCCTTTCTCCACTTCCTCTTGACTTGAGGTAGCCAGCCATTTGAACAGTGGCCCAGATCTGAGTCGTTCTGGCCACCATGCCTCCTCGCCATGATAGACTCTGGTCCTCTATATGTGATCCAGAATGAACCTCTGCTCACTCAAGTCACTTTTTAATCAAGTATTTTATCAAAGAGAGAAGAATAATTGATGCAGTGCTCTTCCCCATGGTGTCTACACGTGACACACATCTGCTCTGGAGAGCGTGCTCTGGTTTTGTTTTTGTCTGTAGCAACTTCTGCCTCTTCTCCTTTTCTAGTTCAGAGTCCCTGCGTAGTAAGGTAGCCAACAGACTTATACATTAAAGAACTCTATGGAAATAATCTCAAGTTCAAAGTCACTATTTATTCCTCTGTGCTTTTAAAAATAATACTGTACTGTCTATCAAATGCATAATATTCAACTATGGGACACTTACATTTTGTGAAGATTTTCCTAAGATAGTCCATTACACTCACAATAAAATGCTGAACTATTTTCAGATTTTTTGGGGAAGGGGAGTGAGTAAATTAGTTTTGAAATAAAGCATTTTAGATGTGAAATGCAATCTATTCTTGATTTTATATTTTTCTAACCTGTAAATGGATAAATCTTATTTTTAAAGGCAGTATCATTTGTGAAATATGTGTCAAATGTGACAAAATGTTCTGCTTGTTGTTGGAGGGTTGTCTGTCTGTTCCGAATTGTGTGTGTGTGTGTGTGTATACGTGTGTAACTGCTTTAGGTCAATGTATATTTGTCTGTAGTCCCGATTTCTCTGGGCTAGTTTAAAGAGTGTCTGCTATCACACTACCAGAGGGAAACAGTCAACATGAGCAACAGGTATTCAGAAACCTTTCCGTGAGCCCAATATGCTTTACAGTACACACATTTTAAAAAACAAAGTTATAAAGAAAGCCTTTGAAGACAAGAACACAAATAATGCAATAAACATTCTCTTTCGAATTACAGGGAAAAAATGCTGTTGCCAATTTCGGGAGTAATAGAGCAAGGCAAACTCTATTTGGTCAAATTATCTGTCTCTACAACAGCTTCACATAATCACACACTTTGTTCACCTCTCAGACGAGATGAGCATGTAAAGCCCAGAATGTTCATTTCTCCATCAAAATACCAGTCTACGCTAGCCTTCCTGGCTCTGTGGTAGCCTTCCTGGCTCTGTGACTCACATTTATAAAGATGAGTCCTAGCAGCTCGGAGCTTTCTTCATTCCCAGTGCACACATTGCCTATCAGCTTTCCCTTGAAAGGAGCACAAACTATCAGAAGGGGAAATCATCGATGGAGAAAGTATCTTTTGATCCTCTGTCTTAGAAGACCTTCATGAAGACCAGCTATTTTTAAAGAAAAATAATAATAATGTATAGGAAAACATTAAGCCTTTTACAGACAAAATAAAATGATCTTTGAATTATAACTGGCATTGCCTTCTGCAGGTATCCTGTATACCTTAGGGACCCCCACACCGGATGATCAGTGCTTATTCCACTAATCCAGGAATGTAAATTAGCTCCTAAGTTTTTTAAACCTCTCCAGTCGCAGGGCTTGGAAACCCATTCTTTTATAAGTGAACCCACAGTATCAAGATTTTATTGCTTTCTATCTTTATCACAAGGTGGTTGGTGGGAGGTTGGCATAAACACGATTGTTCCTATGGATATCACCATTTCCTTGAGATATGAAAATTGGACTCTTCCCAAACAGCGGGAATTCGTAGATAAACCATGTGTCCCCTGGGCAAGAAGCCAGCAAGCTTGGGTAGTGTGTTCTGACGCACAGGGTGCTACTCTCAAGGAAGGCACTTGAGCAGTTTCTGAGTTGCTTCGAGAACACAGCAGCACCACAGTAGAGATAGTGATGTATAACCTGTCTATCAAACAAATCTTTTCCATAGTAACAAAAGAAAGCAAACCTGGTGCTGTCTAACTGCACACTGGATATGGCTCTGCTTCCATCCACTCGCCACAAACAATACCCCTAAGAAGCGCGTCGGAAAGGACAAGAACATCAAGAGCCGTTCTCGGTAAGTTTGCTGTTTCCCTTGTACCACTTGATATAAAACTTAGGCATCTCTCTGCCTTCAATATCCACTTCTCTTCCTTGGGCTCCAGAAGCCAGCTCACACCTGGATAACTGCGACACTCACCCCTGAGCGCAGGACCTTTCCCGTGTCCCAGCTCTCCACTTCCCCTGCTGCAGGAACACTGTGGCATCGCTCACCCAGCCAGGCTGGGGCAAACCAGGACTGAACCCAACAGTTGTCGAGGGTGCTTCAGGTTTGAGCGCATCCACGTTAAACCCAAGACAAAGGCTACACTCAGTCTTTCGTGGTTAGCGCCCTTCCCTGGGTAACCCGTATTAGCTTTCTCTCTCAAGCCCACCCTATGAGCCTGGAAAGTCACTGACAGGAATTGCTTTCAGAGGGGTGCGGCCGCGGGTGTAAACAGTGCTTACTTGTAATCCACCAAGGGAACTACCCTGGCAGCCCCCGGCTGGGGAAGCCTAGCTACAGATCCTGCCTCCAGCAGCTTGGTTACCCATCCCAGCAGAGGAGCAGGACCTCCCGCGCGGAACCCACCTGGGCAAAGGCACCTGCTGCCAGCGCTCCAAGGTGTGCCAGCTCTTGCGCTCTGGAGCAGCGACAAACCTCCCCGGAACACAAGCCAAAGAGAGTGTAGACTCTGCCTGAGGCTGATCGAATGGTCTTTGCAATCACTCACCGGGGAGGGTGAAGTAGCTCAGGCGCCCGGAAGGCTGCGTGCAGCCGGCATCCCAGGGCAACAGCATCCTCCCATCCTTTGTCAGTGACTGGTGGTGCACTCCTCAGCTCACAAACGTGCAGTCGGGTGGCAGGCAGCCCGACTCTGGCTAGGCTCCCCAACCCTCTTTCCTCCTCTGAGCCTCCTCCCCTTCTCTGTCCCCCTCCACCAGCGGCACTCACTGGGCTCCCATGATGTCATCCAGTGGAAATCTGCCATGCTCAAAAACTGGAATAATCCAGCGCTCACGCGGGGAAAGCAGAGCAGGCAGAAGATGCAGCCGAGGCTTTAGGAGTTCCCGGGAACATAATGTGGACCCTACTGTTGACTGGAGTCAAGGACAGGACAGAGCAGGGACTTCGAACAGGGGGTGGGGGCGCACAGTGGTGACAGAACCTAGAAAAGACAGTGTTTTCTGCTTTGAGGATTCTTATATCAATATGTAAATTAGTGGCGAAAGACACGGGTATGGAGAAAGTTTTGTCTATTTTGTTGGTGGTGTCCTTTCACTTCTCGGGAGCCACGTTTCTGTGGTGATCCTTGTGCTGCAGACAGGAGAATGAAGAGAGAACCTCAAGAAACACAGAAGCCAAGGTCTCAACAGAAAGTCAGGGTGTCTTGTCAGTACCTGCCGTGGGGGTGTGCAGGTAAAGAGGTGATGATCTATGACCTGTACACTGTCAAGACTGATGCTCTGGCATTGGAAGCCACCAGAATTCCTAGCTATCTAGGTAACGGTCTCCACTCATACTAGCAGACAAACTAGGGCTGCCACCAAGGAGGGAAAAAAGTCACAGAACTTTTAATCAAAGCTGTGATGCCAGTTTCTATGGTTTAGTGCTCTTTGTAATGCTCATAGAAGTCCCATTAGAAGAAATGGACCAAATAGCCTTAAATAACTGCAAAGTTTCACCAGTATTAATACATATGCACAGCCTACAATCTGAGCTGCAGGTCAGAGACTCCTGCTGTTAAATCCCAAAGTGCTGGTCCTGAAGAGGTGATGTGTGCAGTGGTTAAGAGTGCTCACTGTTCTTGTGTGGGACCTGAATTCAGATTCCTAGCCCCCTCAGCTCCCATCAGAAGATTTACCATCCTCCACAACTCCAGTTCCCAGAGATCCAATGACCTCCTTTGACCTCTGTAAGCACCTGAAAACACATGATTCACAAACACATACTCAGATCCATACATATACATGTAAAATAAAATAATAGCTCCTAACAAACAGCAGGCCCCAGCATCTGAGGGTTTGGACCCTCAGCTGTCTATGCCTCAAGGAGACTCTTGACTTTCCCGGGATGGCCTGCCACTTCTCAGCCCCAGAAGAGGTTGAGCTACAGAAATCGTCAGTATTGACAATGGAAATGTACTTCCAATATGTGAGAGCAGCATCTAGACTCTATTCTATAGAGCTACACCTCCTGGGTAGCATTTATTACAAATGTGGGTACACTTTAGAACTTGGTGTCTTTTGTAAAGAGAATGAGGACTCCGCATAGCAATAACTGTAGCAACAACACTGAAGCCTAGTCACCATGTTAGATAGGTGTGTTTGTGCATTATGAAATTGTGAAATTCAGTATGGCTTCTCCCAAGAAAATTACCTGTGAAAAAGCCAGAACAGCATTGGAGCAATAGCTCAGTTGTTATAAGCATTTGCTGCTCTTCCAAAGGACCTGGTGCAGTTCCCAGAACTCACAACGACCTGTACCTCAGCTAAAGACAGAGAAGTGCTCATGTGCACTTCTCTTAATCATGCTGGGATGCTGCTGCCAGCTCATGAGCACAATAATCCAGACGTGTCCATTAAACATTGTTTTACCCTGGTCTTCCTTGATTTCTGGCTCTTAAAATAGTCTCACCCACTGTTCCGTGACATCCTCTGCACACTCAATGGAGGGAATATGTTCCATTTATGACTGAGCTCTCCACAGACTTAGCTCTTTGTGCTTTGACCAGCCATGGCTCTCCGTATAATCACTGTCCACTTAAGAAACATGTTTCTCTAACAAGGACTGAAAGCTTCACTAATCTATGACACAGAGATGTATATTTAGAAAGTAGTTAGATACTGTATCTACATAGCAAAACACTAATAGTAGTCTCTCTTCTATGGTTTATGGTCTCCCCAGTCATAGGTTCTGGACCAGGCTTATAGTACCAATAATGAGTTTGCGCCTAAGGAGCAGATTCTAAATCCAGTCAGAAAGCAGTCAGTTATCCCCATATTTGTGCTACTATTATACCAGTCGGGTTATGATTCAGCTCCTAGAGCTCACAGCTGGATAGGACTGCTGTTGAAGCTCACTCTACAGCCAGCACTGCACCTTCTGGTGCTGTGACAGTTACCAGTAAGAAATGAGCTGTCAGCGTCAGCTTCGTTTCCTCAAGTTCTGTGACCAAAGGGTCAGAGTTCTTTATCATATGGTCTTACCATCAAGTTCCGGTGGGCAACCATGAATAAAGTTGATGGCCTATATTGTTTTGGGGGTCTCTTGGGTCCTTCTGACCTACAACTTTCAGGGGAAGTGTCTGAAACTTGATACGAGGCTTTTTGTCAGCCATGTTTTTTTATGTTTAAAATTTTAAGTTAATCTATTAGTTCTTTATAAGTACAAAAGACCATACAAATGTCATGAACAACTTCTAAAAATGATTGTTTTTAAATATCAAAATAGTGAAGATCGTTTTAAAAATCATAGCAAATGTGAAATAAACTAGTGAAACCACTGAAGATTAAGGATTTGAGGGTGAAAGTAATGGCAGACTTTGATATGGAAAAGCACTCCAGCTGTTTCATAAAATGAATTAGAACCATTAACGTCAGGACGTTTTAGAAGGTCAAGTTACAAAACCTGCCTCTTGGACAGGTCTTTCATACCCCATCTGTCTTCACTGTATCTCTTTATCTTCTATTTCTAATTATTATTGGAACTAGTGCATGAGCACGGAAACAAAGCTAGATCTGGAGACGTTAATAACCATAGAGACAAAAAGTCACTACTAGGCCTGCTCTAAATAATAAATAAATAAACAAATAAATAACATTTTTCTAGCAAATGGAGAAATACCTCAGCTGTTAAGAGTACTGGGTGCTCTTCCAGAGGACCCAGGTCCAATTCCCAGCACCGACATGGCAGCTCATAACCATCTGTAGCTCCAGTCCCAGGGAATCCAACACCCTCTTCTGCTCCTTTCGCACTATATCTGCAGGATGCACAGATATGTAAGCAGGCAAAAGATTGATGCACATAAAATGAAATAAAATAAATAAATCACCGCCTTTAACAAAATTAAAGAAAAACTGTCACCAATGTTGGTGGTTAATATCTGCACGGGTTGTTTTCAGGTTCATGGCCTCTTCTTCAAGCAACTGAAATAAAGACACAGGTTTGCAAAAGTAGAAATTTTATGTAAAGCTAAGCAATTACACAAACCTGAAAGAAATGTATTAGTTAAAGCTCCTGAGGGTGCCTGTAATCCCACAATGAGGATGCCTGTAATCCCACAGTGAGGATACCTGTAATCCCACAGTGAGGATACCTGTAATCCCACAGTGAGGGTGCCTGTAATCCCACAGTGAGGGTGTCTGTAATCCCACAGTGAGGGTGCCTGTAATCCCATAGTGAGGGTGCCTGTAATCCCACAGTGAGGGTGCCTGTAATCCCACAGTGAGGGTGCCTGTAATCCCACAGTGAGGTTGCCTGTAATCCCACAGTGAGGATGCCTGTAATCCCACAATGAGGGTGCCTGTAATCCCACAGTGAGGATACCTGTAATCCCACAGTGACTGTAATCCCACAGTGAGGGTGCCTGTAATCCCACAGTGAGGGTGCCTGTAATCTCACAGTAAGGATACCTGTAATCCCACAGTGAGGATACCTGTAATCCCACAGTGAGGGTGCCTGTAATTCCATAGTAAGAGTACCTGTAATCCTATAGTGAAGGTGTCTGTAATCCCACAGCAAGAGAACCTGTAATCCTATAGTGAGTGCCTGTAATCCCACAGTGAGGGTGCCTATAATCCCCTAGTGAGGGTCCCTTTAATTCAATAGTGAATGTCTGTAATCCCATAAAGAGGGTGACATTAATCCTACAGTGAGTGCTGGTAATCCCATAGAGAGGGTGTCTGTAATCCCAGTAACCCTACAGGGGGATGAAAGGTGAAGAGTGAGGAGTCCCCAGAAGCCCAACTCTCCCAGTGTGTGCACCAGGAGAGCCACAAAAAGAACCTGTCTCAAACGTGGAAGGTGAGAATTGACCCCTGAGGTTGTCATTTGACCTCCACATATGCATCATGATACAAATTCACATACAATACTGTTCAGGCACAGACATGTACACACATGTACACATACACTGTAAATATGCACACAAGTCTTTTCCTAGAGTCTGTTGGCCTACCAACATTCTTGCCTGAGAAATGACAGCTTTCATTTTTCATCCATGTTTTTCAATTTCCTTATAATTTTAAAAGTGATGTTTGAGAGTTTAATAACTGAGAATTTAATAATTGTTTTACTGTAACATGAGGGCCTGGTTGGTTTCTGTCCTCCCACAAGGTCCCATAGTCATTAGGTCCCAAGGAATCACACAGGAAGTCTACATAAGTTATAAAAATGATTGGCCCATTAGCTCAGGCTTCTTATTAATTCTTATAACTTACATAGCCCATTATTCTTATCTATGTTAGCCTCATGGCTCAGTACCTTTTTCAGCAAGGCAGATCACATCTTCCTTCTTCGTGTGTCTGGGCAGGACTGGGAAAGAACTTCCTTCTTCTCAGAATACTCCTGTTCTCTTTGATTCGCCTCTACTTCCTGACTCGCCTATACTTCCTGCCTGGCTATTGGCCAATCAGCGTTTATTTAAAATATAATTGACAGAATACAGACCATTCCCCCACACCTCTCCCCCCCTCCTTTTTTTTAAACAAAGAAAAATATCCATAGTCCATTTTTTGGGAATATGAACATAGTATTCCAAGCTACTTCCAGCTGGTTGGGGGCACTGATAATCTTATCGGAATCTAAAGAAAATTTAGTGTTATGACCAATTTCTCACTGGAGTATCCTGTGAGTCTTGATCATCTTAGGCAGCAGTCTTGACTCTGTTCTGGATGTAGAACTCAGACATCTGGGCCATCTGTTCCTACCTAATATTTCTCAGGTGGTTTTCCTTGATCAAACCTGATTTTTCTTAACTCAGAATGAATCCACAGTCTCTCATTTTCTGTGGAAACAAAAGCAAAATCTCTTCTCCAATGTAACATATCTTCTGACTTTAATTTTGAAGTCAAGGTATTTTCAAAATACCTTCCTTGGGTTAATTCAGCAGCATTTATAGGCAAATATAAATTTGCCTATAAAATATAAATTTTAGTAGCTGTTGCTCCTTCCTCAGCATTCAAACAATTCAAAGAGAGCATAATAACATACAGTATCAAGATTCTCTGTGTATTTTTTCATCTTTATGTGGCTTTATTTTAACCTTTGTTTCTTTTATTTTTACCTTTAACTGTTGGCTTTTTTAGACAGGGTTTATGTGTATCCTATCTTGGAATTCACTCTGTAGATCAGGCTGTTCTTGAACTCACAGAGTTAGGTTCAATTTAACTTAAAATACTAATGCATAGCTAGTAATTTTTAAAGCAAGTTTTTCAGGTAGATACTGATCAGTGGGCAAAATACTGGCTGTATTTGACCAGACTTCAAGTCTCCAGAACTCACTAATGCCAGGTGTAAGAGTGCATGTGTATAATCTCAGTGTTCTTGGAGCAAGACAGAGTCTAAGACATAAGCTCCCTGGAAGTCTTCAGGCCAGCTAGCCTGGTGCACACAGTAAGAAACAATAAAACCCTGTCTCAAACAAGATAAAGATGAAACTGACACCATGTGTTACCTCAGACTGACATGAGCATCATGATACACAGATTCTCACATCCATATATATATGAGCACACATTTACACATTTACTGTGATCGGCTTTACCAACTGTAGATGTATAATAAATAAAATTAGAAGCTATATTACAAAACTCATGTAACGTGTCAAGTGATTATATGCTTTAGTCTGTTTTATCTTCAGTTCACCTCATGTTGTGTCAATTGTGTTAACTTTCCTTCACTTTTGAAAAAGGAGACTTTAAAAAGTCACAAACATTGTCCAGGGAACTAAACTAGCAATAAGACTTGATTCTAAAGCCGGGCGGTGGCACACAACTTTAATCCCAGCACTCGGGAGGCAGTGGCAGGTGGATCTTTGTAAGTTTGAGGCCAGCCTGGTCTACAAGAGCTAGTTCCAGGTCAGGCTCCAAAGCCACAGAGAAACCCTGTCTCGAAAAACAAAACAAAACAAAACAAACAAACAAACAAAAAAAGACTTGATTCTATCTTCTCATCTCAAGACTTTGTTCAAAACAGCAACTCTTAGATACATTTTCTCTGAAAAAAAAAAAGCAATGAGGGCAGAGTGGTATACTTCTGTGATGGTCAATATTGTCAACCTGACAGGGTCACAGGGTCTTGAGTTACTGGGTGACAAGCATACCTGAGTCTAGATCAGGGTAATTATGATGGGAAGACTTGCCTGCTGTGGGTCTCCCAAAACTCAGAAAGTCGGTCTCTCTCACCTCCCTCTCCTCCTTCTTCTCCCTCTCCTGTCCTCCCTCTCCTCTTCTCTCTCTCTTCCCTCTCCTCCTTCTCCTCTCCTCTCTCTCTTCCCTCTCCTCCCTCTTCTCCCTCTCCTCTCTCTCTTCCCTCTCCTCCCTTTCTCCCTCTCCTCCCTCTCCTTTCCTCCCTCTCCTCCCTCTCCTCTTCTCTCTCTCTTCCCTCTCCTCCTTCTCCTCTCCTCTCTCTCTTCCCTCTCCTCCCTCTTCTCCCTCTCCTCTCTCTCTTCCCTCTCCTCCCTTTTCTCCCTCTCCTCCCTCTCCTTTCCTCCCTCTCCTCCCTCTCCTCTTCTCTCTCTCTTCCCTCTCCTCCTTCTCCTCTCCTCTCTCTCTTCCCTCTCCTCCCTCTCCTCTCCTCTCCTCCTTCTCCTCCCTCTCCTGTCCTCCCTCTCCTCTTCTCTCTCTCCTCTTTCTCTTCCCTCTTCTCTCCTCCTTCTCCTCCCTCTCTTCCCTCTCCTCTCCTCCCTCTCTCTCCTCCTTGTCCTCCCTCTCCTCTCCTCCTTCTCTTCCTTCTCCCTCTCTCTCCTCCCTCTCCTCCTTCTCTCTCTCCTCCGTCTCCTCCCTCTCCTCTCCTCCCTCTCCTTTCTCTTCTCTTTCTTCTCCTCCCTCTCCTCTTGTCCCTCTCCCTCCTCCTCCTTCTCTTCCCTCTCACTTTCTCCTTCTCCCTCTCCCTTTCCTCCTCTCACAGTCTCACTCCCCTCACCTTTCTGTTTGCTAACAGGATGCAAGGTGAACAGTTGCACCCATCTCCTGCTGACACATCAACCCCTCCACGATGAACTGCATCCTCAAACTGTAAGTCCAAATAAACCCTTTGTTGTGTTTGTTTCTTGCCAAGTATCTTGTCACAACAATGATATAAATAGTAATACAATATCCACATCTGTATATTTATGTTGTTTATATTCTATTTGGTAAGTAGCTTGATTTTGCAAACTTTTCCAGCAGTTACTAAATTTATCACTAATTTTATTTCTACCACCCTTGATAGTGAAATATTTCCAAAATTATTTATAAAGAGAGGATACTAAATTAATTTTACTTTTTAGTTCATCCTTAGTCTTAGAAATTGTAGTGTCTTTTCAGTTGTATTTTAATAAATAAAGCCAACCTGAAGATCTGAAAAGCAAAGCAGCCAGCCCCTGGCTCTTACCTCGACCTCAGTCCAAACTGGCGATCCTGCCTCCAGGAATCTCAGAATGAGACTCTGTTTGAGAGCTGTTTCCTCCCATTTTATAATCTTCTCTAGTACTTGGATTAAAGCTGTGCATCACTGTGATTGAAGGCATGCATTGCCCAGTTTCTATGGCAAACCAGTGTGACTACTGGGATTAAAGCTGTGTGTTACCATTACCTGGTCTGTAAAGCTGACCATGGGGCTGTTTTACTTTCAGATCTTCAGGCAAGCTTTGTTTATTAAAATACAACCACTACAGAAAATAAAGTAAGATATAGTGACTTTGTACCTAGAAAGAAATTAATACAAAATAAATATTTTTAAAAGCCTATAAACAATAAATTTAAAGAAAGACAAACAGTACTTCAAAAAATGCTTTCTCTATACTTGATCCTTCAGCAGTATTATAAAGGCAAATTGCATCTAAATAAAGATTACCATCACTACTGTGAGCGTTGAGTTCATCATTTTTCTGCATTACAACCCAGGAGCCCATGTGTTTATTATGGAAATTCATATCCTCTGGGCTCGGATGTATGGCCAGCATTCATTAAACAAAAAGATTTAGTGCAGATACTTTTTCAAAACCTTTTTTATCTGACCTCTTTTGATAATTGGCTGTTTAGCAACTCTGTTAACAAGGATTAATTTAAATAGATTGCCAAAAAAGGTTAAAAGGCACACATCATTAGTCCTTCAAGATACTGTTAATTTGGAGTTTTACACTAATTTCTCATTTATAAACAAACAATTTTAAATAATGAAAGTCTTCATATTTGTATGATATGCTGATAGATGCAAATGTACTTATTGCATTCTTCTGATCTAAACAGTGTTTTGACATAGGCTCCAGAATATATATATCTGCAACTAAACATTACTATTAACAGGGCAGGGATCTACTTAATGGCTGCAAGCATAGCTTCCTTATACCCTGTGCTGGTCACTAGCACTTCCATGACATAGAAATGACCTTTTATGAATTGTTTTGTTTGGTGGTAGAAAAAAAGGTGGATAAATTGTGTGGATAGCAGACTTCTTCCTGAGAATTGCATTTTCTTAACTATCCCATGGAAATCCCTGGAAATGTATTTGCTGAGAAAAGTCTCTAAGAGCTTTCACCTACTTTTCAAGTGGACTCTGATTCTTGAACTACACAGTCCTGTGAAAAGCCAGAATGCTGCAACCTTGCTTCTGGATCATCAGGTTCAGAACCATGAAGAACCATCAGGTCTTAATGACATCCTCATGTCTTAAGTAATTCATTTAACTATGCCATCTCATCTCTCATCCTCACTTTGGAGAAGTTATGAGGAAAAATTAGAGTGGAAATGCGACAAAAAGCTAAGGTGAAAATGCACAGGGCTCTCTGACCTGAGTCTTGTATATCATAGATACATATACATGTATCCCATGTGTGTATTTGTTTCTAGAAATCTGGGACAAGAAAGAAAAGAAGAAAGAGGGGGAAATGGTGGAATTGATTCCATTATAGATCTTTTCTACTCCTGGAGACATAAAAATATAGTCCTGAAAGCATGCACTTCTAACAGTTTCTAATTCCAATAGGACATGGGTATGAGGTAAAAGGTGAAAATAGGAGGTGCTTTAATTGAGTATTACAAAAAAGGATACAAAAGATAAGAGATAAAAGGAAAACTTAAGTAGCAATAGAATGGTGTAGGAGGTTCTTCTGTATTTGTGTTACTTTCACTGGTTAATAAAGGAACTGCTTTGGGCCTGGTGATAGAGCAGAACATAGGTAGGCAGGGAGACAGAACTGAATTCTGGGAGAAAGGAAGGAGAGTCAGAGAGAAAGCCACCATGGAGCCGCCAGTTCAGACATGCTAAATCTTTCCCAGTAAGCCACGACATTATGGTGATAAAGAGATTATTAGAAATGAGTTAAATCAAGATGTGAGAGTTAGCCAATAAGAGGCTAGAGATAATGGGCCAGGCAGTGACTTAATTAATACAATTTTTGTGTCTTTATGTTGGGTGTAAACTAGTCAGGCAGCCAGGATAAACAAAGGGACCCATTACCTACAACAGATTGGCACTCCAA
>JAQHUG010000216.1:1803399-1814503 GCA_028555095.1 Dicrostonyx torquatus | reverse complement strand
GTGGATCCTCCACCTCAGATGGATGCTGGCTAGAATCTTGCTGGTAAGCCACAGGCACATGGCGATACACAGATTAATGGAGATGGGTTAAACTAATGTGTAAGGGTTAGCCATTAAAAAGTTAGAGCTAATGGCCAAGCAATGTTTTAAATAATACAGTTTCTGTGCGGTTATTTTGGGTGCAAGGTAGCCAGGTGGCCAGGACAAACAAAGGGCCAGCTCACTCCAACACAAGACTGGATCATTTATATAATATGTCATCAGGCATCATAAGGACACTGTTTTCTGGTTTCTTCATTGTCTTAATTACAAAATAATAAATAGCTAACCATATGTGCAAATAACTCAATTCTCCCTTTAAGTTGAATAGAATTGCTACATATGTAAGTGTTAACAATACTTAAATTTTTGCAACAATATCACCTTTTAAAATTAGTTTTACAATGGAAAACAGTTTACTTAAAGTACATTGTAATTTATTTTGTTTTAATTTGCTGAACTTATAGATGAATGTTTAAAAAACACACGTGGTAGAAAAAGTATCCAAAATGCAACCGCAGCCCAATCCATGAAATAAAACATGTTATGCCAGTCACTAGTGTTTTCTGAGATCTGCTAGGTGCTAGGTGCTTTTTCTTACTGCATTATAAAAGTACTTTATTAAAGCATTTAACCAGCAAAACTACTTTGAATTGTTATTTTTTCCCATATTATATAAACAGGAACTGAATGGAAAAAGAATGGGGTCTCAGGGTAGGAAGATGATTCAGTGAGAAAGACTGTTTTCTCTTTAAACACAAAGACCTATTTTCAAATATCTTACACCCGCATTTAAGAAAAGAAAAACTAAGTATGGCTGTACATACTTGTAACTCCAGCATTGTGAGGGAACAACATAGAGGTGGGCCTTGAAAATTCATAGACAAGCCAGACTATCTGAACTGGTGAGCTTCAAGATCAGTAAGAGACCTTGTCTCAGGCAATGCAGAGGGATATAAGATACCCAACACCTTGCTCTGGTCTCTTCCTGAGTAGCCATGGGCATGAACACACACACTTTCACTTATATGTACTCTCTCTCTCTCTCTCTCTCTCTCTCTCTCTCTCTCACACACACACACACACACACACACACACACACACACACAGAAAAAAAACATTTAAAAAAAACCAATAGTAAATGTCTGTAGTTACAAATGCCCTCATGTTGTTTAGGACACCACTAACTGAACCTTTCATCCTATTTAATCGCTATGTAATACTGAATTATTAAATAAGTAAAAGTAAATTTTTATTGATGAAAAATCCCCCCAAAATTAGGAATGTGGAAATATGCTGGTCCATATTCCTGCCTTGACTGATCCCAGGAATGATACAATTTTAGCACTGGAAAAAGTGCTCAGTAAATAATTACAGTCAATTTTCTCTTTGTTCATTCTAGACAACATAATCCTACAAATAATTTCTCGCAGTACATTGGGGCAATTAAAAGCACAGTTACAGGAACCAGTTTGCCTATACTTAGGTCCTGTTCACAGCTCTTTATAGTTGTATTTCTCAATTTTCCTCATCTATAAAATGAGACTAGCAGAGCGGTTTTATGGGTTTATCATGATGACTGCATTACTTAACATATATGAAGCATTCTGACAGTCCCTAACATCTACTAGGTAGCACATAATAGTATTTTAACATGACAAAGAGAGTACTCTTTTTCTTAGATAGGATCTCACTGTGTCCTGGCTTTCTGGAACTCACTGTGTAGACCGGGAAAACCTCAAACTCACCGAGATCCACCTGCCTCTACCTCCTGAGGGCAGGGATTAAAGACGTGAGCTACCATGCCCAGCTGGTGATTGCTCCAATGATTGTAGTAAATTTTATAACCCCATCTTGATGCAAATTTTATAAACCCATCCTTTATGTCATTTATTAGTATGGGTTTTAATATATTTTATGTTGTATTTATTTCATGACTTCTTGGAGTTCACATAATGCTGAAACATAGCATGAGAATTAAGTGAACTAACATGTTTTGTCTTCCAGACCATCTGTAAGAAACTGATAGCACTCCGTAAACAAGTAATTGAAAGTCTTTGGCTACAAGGGTGCAGTAAAGAGTGTGTTGTTGGAATCACAGCCAACCCTGAAACTTATTCCAGAAACGTGGATTCAGCACCTTGGACAGCATCAACGTCCCTGTGTTGGGCTCTGACTGCTCCAGCAAGCATTGGGACTGTATTCAGAAACCTGAGCAAACACGTGGAGGTACGTAATGTCTTATATACATGAAAGCACTTATTATCCTGCTCACAAGAAATCAAAATCACAATATGCAAAACAACAGAGAAGAAAAAAGTAACCTAGACTTCAGCAACGGTGCCCTGATCCTATTTCTAGCTGTGTCCCCAGGGATACCCTCTGATGTATTTCTAAGTTGTTTTTTAAACATTAATTAGAACGTGGTGTGTAACTCAGCTGGTCGAGGGCTTGTCTAGAGTGCACAAAGCACTGGATCTGATTTCCAGCACCATGGATTTTGTGTAGTGGTGCTTGTCTATAATCCCAGCACTGGGGACGTGGGGGCACAAGGTTAGACAGTTCATGTATCATTGGAAACTAGCATGAGATACTTCAGACACTGCCTTAGCAAAAGAAAACTGAGTTATGTTGTTTCACTATAGAATACCGTATTTAAAGCTACAAAATTAATGTGGTTGGTAACTGTTATAATTGATGTTTATAAATATTATTTTATTTAGTAGCAATTTGTGAGCTGCATGAAATTTATATTTAGAAGATATTTTAAACACAAATATACAATCCTGTTCTCTGGAAGAAACTCTCACTGTCAATTTTACTTTCTACGTCAAAGATGTTTGTACTTATCGTTTCAATAATTTTGCCATAAAATTATAAATTTTCACTGTGGTTTTTATTGCTGTAGGATAAATTTTTAGCTTGTGTTGTTTAGGTTCCATTAATTTTAAAGTATAGCAATTTTTACTTAGCTGAATTTAACACTTGCTAAATTCTCTACAAAGCAGAAGGCAAATGCTCCAGAACAGTCTTTCTTCAACAAGATTTGATCTTCACCTGGCCCCAGTCTGCAGGTCACAAGGCCTTCACCTGTGCCCAGTGTCCCCAGTCTGCAGCTCACAAGGCCTTCATCTGTCCCCAGTGTCCCCAGTCTGCAGGTCACAAGGCCTTCACCTGTCCCCAGTGTCCCCAGTCTGCAGCTCACAAGATCTTCATCTGGCCCCACTCTGCAGGTCACAAGGCCTTCATCTGTCCCCAGTCTGCAGTTCATAAGGCCTGTTGGGCTTGTTTTCATTTCCTTACTTTGGTTGTTGTCGTCAGTTAAGAATATAGTTTGCAGATTCTTTGAGGAAAGCATTTTTCAACATATAGAGTTCCAAAAAAATAGTTCAAGAATATTGAAGCATTTTGTGTGGTAGAAAGCGAAAGAAAGTCCTTTCTGTCAGTGTACAGGAAACATCACCACAACTGAAGAGTGCAGACTCCTTGAAGAATCATTGCTCCGTGAGCTTAGCTGAACACATGTTTATCAGGCCAACTGATTTTATAAAACTCCTTCCAAAAAATTATTTATACTTTCTTTCATTATGGTATATATCACATCAGAAGAAATCTAGAATTTTTCCTGTGTATTTTTCCATTAAAATAGAAATCCTGAGGCCTTTGAACAATGTTTATCAGCCCCTTTCAACCCAAGTTCCTGGTAATTACCTTTACATTTCTCCTACCAAGAGTTCAAGTGATTTAGATTCTACTTAAAAATAAGAACTGGAGATTTTTTTTGTCTGTTTGGCTCTTTTTACTTAATGATATGATTTCCTCCACACAATTACAAATGCTAAAATCATCCCCAGCCTTTAAAGATGAATAGTATTTCATTGCTCACATACATACTTTTTCTATTCAGCCATGGATGGACACTTAGGTCCCATTCTAAAACTTAGCTTTTTATATAATGCTGTCATCAATGAAAAACAAATAATTCTTGAATATACAGTGTACAAGTCCATCGGCTGTGTATTCAGAAGTGGTGTTGTTGGTTCATACAGTAGTTCTACTTTCAGCTCCCCATAAGGACCATACAAATTGACATTGCCACCTACAGTCAGCAAGGACCTACCATCCCCACATCCTGCTTCCTTCCATCTGCTGATGATGGCATTTTGACTGCTGCGTCATTTTTATTTTCATTTTCACAATGATTAATGATAATGAGCACTTTCTGTACCTGCTGGTCATTTGTAAGCTTTGTTTTGACAGTATCTACTCAAGTGTTTCACCTATGATAATAGGACTATTTGCTTTCTTGCCATTGCATTATTTATGCTCACTCCTTACTTAGGATCTTAAGCTAATACATGCCATGAGGTTTTCCTATGCTGTCATATTCAATACTATATTAGGTATTTTCAAATCATTCATAACAAGAAATTTTTGTAGCAATATTAAACCTGTTATAAATAGGTCCAAAATGTGCACTTATTACATCAAAAGGAAAGCAAACAGGCAGAAAGCTTATATAATATTGGAGTAGATTTTGTATGTATAAAAATTAACACACATAGGTTCAAGGCAGCCATGTTACTAGAAAATGCAATCTTAATTGAACGAAATTAGAGTACGTTGCGATTTTAAAGACATGAATTCAAAGTACAGAGTTCAACAAACTAAAGGACATAGGGTCTGTTTTAATGGTAGTGATGGGATAGGTTAGGGTGGACTGACACTCTATTCTTCTGTCCCTGATAGGGTCAGCACTGGGAGAAGGCTGGCCATCTTCACACTGTCACCACTACGGTACAAGGCATTCTTTTGGTTTGGCATTTCAGAAGACAAAGAAACGTGCCGCATTTTAAGAGCTTCTGCCTAGAAGCACTTCACTCATTCTCTGTCCACAGCAAGTCATTTTGTCACTGTGGTATCAGAAATGCCCACGGCCTGAAAGAAAGGAGAACTGGGAGCACCACAAAGCCGTGATAAATTATTAGCTATTAACACATGAGGAATCAGAAGGAGCACACTGAGAGAATGGGAAAGAGCAAAATTTTTATATGTATGTATGCATATATGTGATAATTTATATGAATACATGTATAAATTTGAAAGCTGGTATAAATTGTCAACTGGATAGGTTCTCTAGGCTGTGGGTCTCTTGGCATACCTGTGGGGGATAGGCTAGATTGCATTAACTCAGGAGGAACGATTCAGTCACTGAGGGTGATAATATTCCCTGACTTGGCTTCTGGACTGCATAGGTAAGAGGTTCTCAACATATGAGCCACAACCCCTTTGGGGTCACATATCACAGTGTTGTTTTGCATCTGCACTAAGACTTCAAGGTGCACAGGCAGTCTTATGATCCATTAGGAAAACTGTGGGTATGGGATAACAAGCTAGTTTATATATAGCTTAAAGACAAAAGAACGGGTGAAATATACCTAATTTGCATACACAGTCAGATTGAGGAGAGGCAGCACTGAGGGCAGGCGGGTTAACATTTCTAGTACCAAGCCATCCCTCAGCAGAGGGAAGTCCGGGAAAGGAGAAGCCCATTGTCATGGCAACAATGGAAGTGGTACATCCCTTAGTTTATCATCTGACAGACTGTCCACAAAATGATATTTGTTGGTGCCAGCTTTCTAGTGGGGAGGATAAGACTTTCCAGTTTTTAAAATAACATGACCCTTTGTCCCATGAAGCAGATGCCGGCTTTTTAACCAGAGTTGGGAAGGAACATCCGCAGGCAAAATCTTTGAGAGATTTCGGGGAACAACGACACTCCACAGACTCAAGTCCAGAATCCCACATCAGATATCCTGCATAACAGATATTTACATTGTGGTTCATAATAGTAGCAAAATTACAGTTATGAAGCAGTATCAAAATAATTTTATGGTTGGGCTCAGCAACATGGGAAACTGCATCAAAGGTCACAGCATTAGGAAGGTTGAAAACCACTGGTGTAGGTGGAGAAGGTGAACCGAGCAGCAGTGCGAAGTCATTGCTGTCTACTTCTTGAGCGTGGATGGCATGTGACCAGCTCATCCAAGCCTCTGCCACATTGACTCTCCCACCACCAAGTACTGTAATTTTGAGTTAACTGCTTTCGTAATGGTATTTTAATAATAGTAACAAAAAAGTAACTATATATATTCGAATCACCTAATAAGGGTTTACTCAGAAAATAGATCTCTAGGCAATTTCTCCATTTTGTAATGCTCGCAGAGCATACTTGTGCAAATCTACATAGTACAGCCTACTGCTCCCAGACTATAAGCCTGTACATCAGGTACTGTACTGAAGCCTCGGGTGGCTGTTACCCAGCAGGAAATGTTTGCATACCTAAACATAGCTCTACATAGAAAAGGCAAAATCAAAATGTTGGCCATGGGGATTTTTCTGCTCCACCGCAACCTTACGGCACTGCCGTCACTGTCCAGCATTGACTACTACACTCCATTAGGTTACACTTGGCAGCTCGCTCATATAGCTACATGTTCATACATAGGCTACAGTTTTCAGAAGGACAGAATCACAACATCCTTCATGGGTTGGCATCCCCTATGGGATGAATGAGAAAATTCATAGCTAATGAATAGGCACTTGTGATAAAGCAAGCTTTGGGACTTGTCAGTCAAATTCTCCATAAAACAAAGAGCTTAGGGGTATTTATTCCAAGATAGCATGGGATAAATTCCATGGTCACACATTCATAGCAGGTATGAGCTTTTCTTGTAGGATGTTACATCTTTCAACGATGTCAACACTTCTCTGTGCTTGCTGTGGCAGATTTGGGGAAGAATTCAGCAGCATCCCTTGCTTGGGGATTCAGGGAGATGGGATCAGAGTGAGACACTCTCGACGCTGGAGAAAACAGCCTGGCAGGCATCCTTCAGAACTAGGATGGCCTGAACACAAAAGTAGCATCTACAGGGAAGCTGAATTGCTGGCCTTTAACAAAACCAGAAAAGAGTGCCTCTCCTCCAGGGAGAGAGAGAAAAGAGAGAGAGACCACTGGGATGGGTGGCTGAGAGAGCCCTCTTGGGAGGAGTCAGAGAAAATGGAAATAAGAAATAAAGCGGCTGCGGTGAGAGGAAGGGTCCTAGGTTTCGATATATCGGCTCCTCCGACCTGAAAATATTATCAGCAATGCCAACATAGTTGGCTTATGTTTTATGCAGTAATATAAATCTGACTGCTCAAGAAAAGAATTTAGAATTTTATTGTAAGGATAGCAGATGGTGCCTATTGTTTGACTTTCTTACATGCTGTTCTGATTTCATTTCTGTTGCTGTGATCAACTCTCTTGATACAAAGCAAAGGTTGGCATGCGGAGGGGTGTGGAAGGATTATTTTCACTAGCAAGTCCAGGCTCTGGTCTTGAAGCATCTGGCCATGCCACGTCAGCTTTTACACAACTGACTTTTCCCCCACTCTAATGCTGTTTGGGCTTTCCCCAAGTGGCACCTACATTCAGAGAGGGTCTGCCCACTTCATTTACCCAATTGACAATTAAAGCTAGCCTTTGCACGTGGCTCACATGGCTTCAGGCAAGATGAAGCTGACAACTCAAAACCTTTCAAGCTCGTCTTTGAAGATAAGAGAATGTCACTTAAAAACTGAGTAGTAGATAGTGTATATACAGAGACAGCCGCAGACAGACAGGACCCTCCTGGGCTTAGGAGCCCCTAGGACCAAATCTCCCATGCTTAAGTCTTCCTTCCTAGCTATATTCCCTGTAGATTCTTTAAGGATGCTTATCATTTCTCTCTATTATCATCTGTATCTATAAAACTATTTCTCTTCCTGTTGCATGTTTATATAGAAATAGCCTCTGGAACTGACATCAATAACCCACTTGTGAATATTTCAGTAAGACAGTCTTATCTTAAATGTACATTGTTCTTTGGATTAAACAGGCCATTTTAGGAGCAATGGTATCTTCTCTGATATCTGGATTATATATATATATACAGATCCTTAAAGTAAATGTATGTCGGTTAAAATTAAATACTTATATGAGGAAATATAGTCCTAAGATTTTAGTTTCCACAGCATCCATAGTTAAACACAATCTGGGGCTGGAGGATGACTTAGGAGGTGAGCTCTTGCTGTGCAGCCATGAGGACCTGAGATCAAATAGTCCACACCTCCATAAGAGGCCGGATGTGGGGCTACAGCAATGGCTTACTAGTTAAAGTTTCATTGCTCTTATAGAGGACCTGAGTGTGATTCCCCATGGCAGGTGGTGTGGCTCGTAACTGCCTATGCCTCCAACTACTATATTTTTATACTGAAATTCTTTGATTCATTGTTTAAAGGTTGAACATTAATACATTTCAAGTTTGCACATATTTATTGTGTACACCATGAGACTTGAGGAGTACACAGAATGGAACACAAATCTAGCTAATTAACATATGCCTTGCTCCCAGTTGTTCTCAGCCTTCCTAATACTGCAACCCTTTGATACGGTTCTTCATGTTACAGTGACCCTAAGTTCCATGGCTACTTTATAGTTGTAATTTTGATACTGTTATGAATCATAATATCAATATCTGATATGTAAGATAACTAATATTTGACCTCCAAAGGCATTGCCACCCACAGGCTGAGAACCTCTTCCTAACAGTTATCCTGTGTGATGAGAACATCGGTCAGCAGTTGTTTCTTGCCTCTGCTGTAACCTGCCATATTATGTTGCTACAAAAAAAAAAAAAAAAAAAAAAAAAAAAACCTGCAGAGATGTAATTCTCGGTGACAGAATAGTCAGATAGCCACCATGCACAAGACCATGGTTGAATTCCCAGCAGGGCACAAAAGCAACCAAACATAAAAGAAACAAATTCATAACATAGCACTTAATAACAGTCTAAATGCAATGCTACTAAATTAGGAAACAAGCAGTCTTCACAGTAAGTCATAAAGAGGAAAATCCGTAGAAGATATTTTGTGGGGAGAATTATTTACATTCAGTTTTCATTGCTTTTCATAGAGTATGTAAGAAAACCTCCTTAACATTAGGAGGGAACCCAAGAAACAGCAATATTAGGTCACAAGGAACAAAATGCAGGCAGTAGGTCACATGAGACATGACAGAAGATATGAAGTTAATTGTTTTTCTTATTTCAGCAGTCATTTCTTTTTCTTTGTTGTGATGCCTAAGTGAATAAAAATGTAATTGACAATAAGAGTGTAAACGGGTCAGGTGACACTCTGTGGCTTCTTTCATTACTCTCCCCCTCCATCCTGCCCCAATTCAACCATCCCCATCCCTCATGATCCCATCTCCCCAGTCCCTTGTCCCCTCAGTTCCCACGATTCCCATTGTACCCAGGCATCTCATCTATTTTCCCTTCCCAGGGAAATCCATGCATCCCTCGTAGGGTCCTCCATGTTACCTAACTTCTCTGGGCCTGGCCATCCTTTGCTCTACATCTAGTACCCACTTATGAGTGAGTACATTCTGTGTTTGTCTTTCTGGGTCTGGGTTATGTCACTCAGGATGATTTTTTCTAGTTCCATCCTTTGCCTTCCAATGTCATGATGCCATTGATTTCCTCTGCTCAGTGATGCTGTAGAGAAAAGGGGTTTGCCAAAGAAACCCACCCTGACTCTGAAACCAGAGCTAATGAAAGAAACACACCCTGGAGCTCAGACCTGAACCAATGAAAGAAACACTTTAGCCCTGAACCCAAAACCAAGGAAAAGCACGCAGGCTCTGAAATCAAAGCCAGTGAAAAAACTACATCCTGACCCTAAAAGTAAAGCCGAAGGCTAAAAAGAACAGTGAAATAAACACAGTTTAGCGCTGAAATCAGAGCCACCTCTGCTCCCTGACCAATGAAGCTAATCAACCCCTGAGCAGGAAAACTAACCAATCGCTGAGCAGAAAATCTTTTCCTTGGGAAAACTCTGCCCCTAAGAAACCCTGTATATGTCCCTCTGCCAGTTCAGTTGTTGGCTGTACTTTCCCACTCCTGCAGAGATAGCCTGTCTCCTGAATGACTCCTTTGCAAACAAATCTTTCTCAGAAGTCTGGGGTGACAATCTTCTTCATTCGCAGCACAGAACAGAAAACCCTTGCTGAAACATCCTTCAGAGGGGCTGAGCAGAGCAGAAGAACAAAGGAACCTTGCTGAGACATCCCTTAGGGGACGGAACAAGAAAAAATGAACAACTCTTCACTGAAGCCTGAGGAGACTGCGACATTTCCGCGGAGGTTTCCTTCCCTTTGGCAGACTGAAGTAGAAGGAGCAACATCTTGGGTCAGAAATAAGAAGGGCAGCTCTGCTTAAGGAAGCCCCCTTAAGGCGAGGTGGGGGGGGGGAGGCACCGAGCAAAGCTCAGCTGTAACAGCTGTCTCCAGGGGAGGAGCAGGATTGCTGTATCCTGGGGGGAGACTATTCACCCACCACATCCCAGCTTCAAGTATCAGCTGACTTCCCAACAAGTCAGGATGCCTCTCCCTCCAGAGGGTCCTATTTTGACTCCAGTCCCCGGAGCTGTCCAGTTGCAGTTCTAGGTAAAGCCTGGCTTCCAAACAAGTCAGGGTACCCTTCCCTCTGCAACTGAGCTGTCCTATTACTTCCTAACCGCCAGAGCTGTCCAACTGGGGCTCCGCCCTCCAGAACTGTTCCATTGCGGCTCTAGGTGTAGCCGGGCTTCCCTAAGTCTAGATACCTTTCCCTCCAGAACTTACAAATACTCCATTGTGTAAATGTACCACATTTTTAAAATCCATTCTTCGGTTGAGGGGCATTTAGGTTGTTTCCGGCTTCTGGCTATATGAATAATACTTTTACGGACAAAGCTGAGCAAGAGTCCTTGTGATTTGGCTGTGCATCATTGGGGTGTATGCCCAAGAGTGCTATCACTGCTCTGGAGGTAGCTAAGCAAGAGTCCTTGTGATTTGGTTGTGCATCATTGGGGTATATGCCCAAGAGTGCTATCACTGCTCTGGAGGTAGACTGACTCCCAGTTTTCTGAGAACCTGACACTGATTTCAGAAGAGGCTGTATGGGTTTGAACTCTCAGCAGCAGTGAAGTGCCCTGGTTCCACATC
>JAQHUG010000216.1:1782288-1792934 GCA_028555095.1 Dicrostonyx torquatus | reverse complement strand
CCACTGGGGAGAATGGAGTGTTGAATTCTCCTACTATTAATGTGTGGGGTTTGATGTGCGTTTAAGCTTTAGTAATGTTTCTTTTACATATGTGGGTACTCTTGTATTTGGAGCATAGATGTTCAGGATTGAGAATTCATCTTGATGGAATTTTTTCTGTGGTGAATATTGAAAGACCTCAAAAGTGGTCTTAATGCCAAGGAGCCCCCAGACTCAATAACCAGGCCATCAGATGCAAACGCATGAGGTGGTTTATTTCATGGTTGCAATCGGGCACAAAGCTTAGGGATAGCTAAGCACCCCAAGCATCCAGGCAAGCAAGCTTTTATAGACAAAATTACAAGTTTTCCATGAATTATAATATAGGGTACGAGAACAATTGAGATTGTCCCAGACATACAAACCAGAGTTCAACCCAGAACGAAATTAGCATAGTTCAGCCCATCCCTGAGTATGTGACATTCAGCAGGCTACGTGATTTCCTGCTGACTACTGATACCCGACATCCTGCCTACCCCCACCCCTGTGACTCAATTTACAATTTGATAATCATTTGCTGCAACCTGTTCTGATAACCACCAGTTCTGATAACCATCTGGCTAGAAGACTGCAACTGGTCCTGATAATTGCTGCTAACCTCCTGCCCAGCGGGGAAGAAAGGAAGAACCTGCTGGTCAAACCTGTTTATTACATTTTGTAATTTTCCATTATCTAATTCATTTAGTTCATTATGAAAAATCGGTTGGGGTCTTTCAATATTAAGTGTCTTTCACCATGTCTTTGGATAGATTTTAATTTGAAGTATATTTTGTTAGAATTTAGGATAGTTGTAACAGATTGCTTCTTAGGTCCATTTAATTAGAAAATCTATTCTCAACCCTTTACTCTGAGGTAATTTCTGTCTTTGAGGTTGAGGTGTGCTTCTTGTATGCAGCAGAAGGATGGATCTTGTTTTCGCATCCATTCTGTTAGCCTGTGTTTTTTTAATAGGTGAATTGAGTCCACTAATATTGAGATATTAATGACCTGTAATTGTTACTTCCTGTTACCTTTCAGTGGTAGTGTTTGTATGTTTCCCTTCTAAGGGGTTTGCTGGTGTGAGATCATCTGTTGCCTTTGTTTTCGTGGGTGCAGCTAACTTTTTTGGGTTTGGGTTTTCCTTCTAGTACTTTTTGTAAGGCTGGGTTTGTGGATAGATATTATATAAATCTTGTTTTGAAATAAAATATCTTGTTTTCCCCATCAGTGGTGATTGAAAGCTTTGCTGGGTATAACACTCTGGGGTTGTATCCTTTGTCTCTTAGTGTCTACAGCACATCTGTCTAGGACCTTTTGTTTTCAGGGTTTCAGGTATAATTGTGATAGGTCTGCCTTTATATGTTGCAAGGCCTTTTTCCTTTTAAGCTCATAATATTCTATCTTTATCCTGTGTGTTTAGTGTTTTAATTATTATATGGCGAGGGAACATTTTTATAGTCCAGTCTATTTGGCCTTCTGTAAGTCCTTGTACCTTCATAGGGATATTCTTCTTTAGGTTGGGAAAGTTTTTTTCTCAGATTTTGTTGAATATACTTTCTGTGCTTTTGAGCTAGAATTCTTCTCCTTCTTCTATCCCTATTATTCTATGTCAGGTCTTTTCATGGCTCCAGATTTCCTGGTTGTTTTGTGTTAAGAATTTGTTAGACTTACATTTGCTTCTCACTTCCATCTCTTGTATTCTGTTAGTGATACTTGTGTCTATAGTTCCTGTTCATTTACCCATATTTTCCATTTCCAGAATTCCCTCAATTTGTGTTTTATTTATTGACTTTATTTCAGTTTTTAAGTCTTGAACTGTTTGAACTGTTTGCTTCACCAGCTCAATTTTTTTTTCTTGGTTTTCTTGAGTTTCTTTAATTTATTATTTATTGATTTTCTCCAATTTCTTGTTTGTCTTTTCCTCCATTTCTTTATAGGAACTTTTTAATTCCTCTTTAAGGGTCTCTAATATCTTCATAAAATTATATATATGGTTGTTTTCTTCTGCTTCTTCCATGTTAAAATGTTGAGGTCTTCCTGTTGTATGACCACTGGTTTCTGGTGTTGCTATGTTGCTTTTAAGTTATTAATTGTCTTTTTGCTTTGGAGCCTACCCATCTCTTCATCCGTTGGTGCAGTCAGTGTTTTTAGTTCCTGGTTCAATGCTTGTAGTTGGTGTCTGTGTCTCAGGGAGTCATTCTCAGTCTGCTCGGTGTGGTGTGCTCTCTGTGACTCAGAGACTTGCTGAGGTTGCAGAGGATTCATGGGGTTGGGGGAAGAAGGGACTTGTAGGCTACTGGATCTGATGGGGGAGGGGTTGGAGCAGCCTACCTGCAGGAGGCTTGCGTGCTGGCTGCCTAGAGAAGCTAAAGCATGTGGGGGAGGGGCAGGGGCTTTGGACTTGTAGCTCAGGGCCTAGACCATGGGTTGTCCAGCTGGGAAGCTGGTCACTCACCGCTCTGCCTGTTCCCAGTCACAGTTTGTTATGCTGCATTTTTAACAATGTAAAGATGTGTCACATTTGTTAATGCTGTGTTTGTTTAACAATATAAAAAACTGTTGATTTGTCTGCCTAAGGCACCTGATTTATCTAATTAAAAGCTGTGCCCAATAGCTAGGCAGGAAAAGGATAGGTGGGGCTGGAAAGCTGAGAGAATAAATAGTAGGAATCTAAACTAGAGAGTAGAGGAGAAAACAGGGAAAAACAGAGGGAGATGCCTGGAGCAAGCCAGTCAGGCAATCACCAGCCAGTCAGACGTAGGCTAGGACATACAGAAGGGGAAAAAAAAGAGGTAAAAAGCCCTGAAGCAAAATGCAGATGAAGTGAAACAGGTTAATTTAAGTTATAAGAGCTAGTAGGTGAACATAAAATAAGGCTGAGAATTCATAACTAATGATAATTCTGTGTCATGATTTGGGAGCTGGTTGATGGCCCAAAGGAAGCCTGCTACAAAGGTCCTCCACTAAAGTCAAGTGCGCTTCATCTCAGACAGAGATGGAGGGATGGTTCAACAGATGAAAATCTCTAATCCACCATATAAACAAAATAAATTTTAAAAACATATAATTATCTCACTAGATGCTAAAAAAAAAAAAAGCCCTTGCTAGTATACAGTACCCCTTCATGATAAAAGTCTTGGAGAGATCAGGGATACAAGAAACATACCTCAACATAAAGTCAGCTGATAGCCAACATTAAATTAAATAGAGAGAAACTTAAAACAATTCCAGTTAAATCAGGAAAAAACCATGGCTGTCTACTCTCCCCATAAATATAGTACTTGACATTTTAATTAGAACATTAAGACAACTAAAGCAGATCAAGGGGAATACAAATTGAAAAGGAAGAAATCAAATTATTTGCTATTTGCAGATGTTATAATAGTATATGTAAACAACCCCAAAAATTCTACAAGGGAGCTCGTACAGCTCATAGATATCTTCAGCAAAGTGGCTGGATACAAAATTAGTTCAAGAAAATTGGTAGTCCTCCAATACACAAACAATAAACAGGTTGAGAAAAAAAATCAGGGAAATAACACCCATCACAATAGACACAATATAAAATATTTTGGTGTAACTCTAACTAAGGAAGTCAAAGACCTATATGACAAGAACTTCAAGTCTTTGAAGAAAGAAATTTGAGACAATATTAGAAGATATAAAGGTCTCCATGCTAATGGATCAATAGGATTAACATAGTGAAAAAGTCCATCTTACCAAAAGGAATCTACAAATTCAATGCAATCCCCATCAGAATTTTATCACAATCCTTTCAAACCTTAAAGGGATAATACTTAACTTCATAAGGAAATCAAAAGAACAAAAATGCAAGATAGCTAAAAGAATCGTGTACAATAAAAGCACTTCTGAAGGTGTCACCATTGCTGAACTCAAGCTGTAGTACAGAGCAATAGTAATAAAAACTGCAGGTTATTGGTATATTAACACACAGATTGATCAATGGAATTGAATCAAAGACTCAGAAGTAAATTTTTGACAAAGAAGCCAAAACTATACAATGGAAAAAAAATCTTCAACAAATGGTGCTTGTCTAACTGAGTATCCTCATGGAGAAGAATGCAAATAGATCCATATTTATCACACTGTACAAAACTCAAGTCCAGGTGGATCAAAGACCTCAACATAAAGTCATATACATTGAACCTGATAGAAGAAAAAGTGGGGAATAGACTTGAGCACATTGGCCCAGGAGACAACTTTCCAAACAGAACACCAGTTATAATGACACTAAAATCTCCAACTGACAAATGGGACATCATGAAACTGAAAGGCTTCTGTAAGGCAAAAGAAACTGTCAATAGGACAAAATGGCAACCCACAGGAAAAAAAATCTTCACCACACCACATCAAATATAATTTGATTTCTAAATTATATAATATATAAAGAACTTGAGAAGATACACATCAAACATCCAAATAATCAATTTAAAAGATGAGATACAGATCTAAAGAGAGACTTCTCAACAGAGGAATCTCAAGTGGCAGAGAACCAATAAAAGAAATGTGCAACATTCTTAGCCATGAGAGAAATACAAATCAAAATGGTACTGATATTCCATCTTATGCCTGTCAGAATGACAAAACAAAAAGCAGAAAACAAAAGCCACGTGACAGCTCATGCTGGAGTGAATGTGGAACAAGAAGAACATCACTGGTGCTAGGGCAAACTTGTACACTTTGGAAATCAATATGGCAGTTTCTCAAAATTTGGAAATGGACCTACCTCAAGACCCAGCAATACCACTCCTAGGCATATACCCAAAGGATGCCCCATCTTACCTCAAGGACACTAACTTAACTATGTTTATAGAAGTTTGTAATATCCAGAAACTAGAAACTGCCTAGATGACCCTCAACAAAATAATGGAAAAAGAAAATGTGGTACATTTACACAGTGGAGTAGTACACAACTGTTAAAAAACAAATTTGTTGGCAAATAGATAGAACTAGAAAAGGTCATTGAGAGTTAGGTAACCCAGACCCGGAAAGGCAAACATGGCATGTACTTACTCATAAGTGGGTATTGCCCATAAAGTAAAGGATAGCCATGCTACGACCCACAGACCCAGAGAAGCTAACTAACAAGGAAGGCTTGGGGTGGGGGCGTGCATGACTCACTGTGAAGGGGAAATAGAGTGGAAAATGTCAGTGGAAGGGGGCAGTGGGGATGAGAACAACAGGGACCAGGTTAGGGGAGGGTAGAGGGAGAGAGAACTTAGAGAGACAATTGGGATGTTAGAAACCTAGAGCAGTGGAGCTCCCAGAAATCAATGAGGGTGGCCTAGCTAAGACTCCTAACAATAGGGGGAATGGAACCCTAAACCTGCCATCTCCTGCAACCAGGCAAGATTTCCCTTGAAGGGTGTGGGATACCAACCCAGGCACAAACCTTTCAACCTACAATTTGTTCTGCTTACATAGTGTGTGAGGGCAAAGATGGCATGTAAGCTGTGGTAGCAACCAACCCATGACTGGCACCACTGGAGATCCATACCCTGAGAGAGACAGAACAAACAGGACTGGCAAAAAAAATGTCAATAAAATGATTCTTAATGATATTTTGCTATATTTATGTATTGGTGCCTAGTTCAACTGTCATCAGAGAGGCTTCACTCAGCAACTGATGGGAAAATATTCAGAGACTCACAGCCAAATATTAGGCCAAGATAGGAGAATCCTATGGAAGAGGGGAAGAGGGATTGTAAGATCCAGAGGGGTCAAAGACACAAGAAAACCCACAAAACTGGGTACCCTAGGATCATAGTGGCTCACAGATACTGAAAGGAAAATCACAAAGCCTGCATGGGACTGACCTAGGCACTCTGCACATATATTACAATTGTATAACTTGGTCTTCTTGTGGGACTGCTAACAGTGAGAGCAAGGGCTATCTCTGACTCTGTGCCTGCTTCTGAGACCTATTCCTCTGACCAGATTGCCTTATCTAGCCTTAGTAGAAGAGAAGGTGCCTAGCATCACTGCAATTGGATACAGCATGGCTGGCTAATATCCATGAGAGGCCTACCTGTACCTGAAGAGAAACAGTGGGCAAGGAGTTGAGGAAGAGAGGGGAGGTGGGGAATAAATTGAGACGGGAAGAGGGACTTTAGTTGAGATATAAAATAAAAAAAGATAAATAAACAAGCAAAAAAAGGAATGAACACTAGTAACCACAGGACAGGGTCTATACTAGGCTATTTTGAGATCTCTTTTGCAAATGCAAATAATACAAAGCTCTTCACTTTAGCCACAGCTAGACTTTTCAGATAAGAGGAAAGAGCAGCCACATTCTTAGCTAAAATGTCACAAGAGCTGTCTTTAGGCCACGTACTAAAATTCTCTGAGACTCCTTAAACTGGGCCCCTACAATTCAAATCACCATCAGCACCGTTGACTTCCATGATCTTAGTATATGGCCCATTATGCAGCACTTTCCATTGCTTTCCTAGCACAAAGCCCAGCATTCCTCCAAACAAAAGCATGGTAATGTCTGTCACAGCAGTACTCCAGTCCCTCGGGCCAACTTTTGTTCTTAGTCTTATGTAAAAGAAATTCAGTGGACTCCTTTTAATTACTTATATTTATTCACTTTATCTTATGTATATGAGTCTCTTGCCTACATATATGGATGTGTACCACATGCATGCTGTGCTCTTAAAGGTCAGCAAGGGGCATTGGATCCTCCATAGCTGGTGTTATGGAAGGCTATGAACCACAAACCATCCATGTGGGTGCTGAAATCAAACAAGTACTCAACCCCTGAGCCATCTCTCAAGCCCCTGAAATAATTTTGAGTTGGTGTTGACATTTAGAAGAAGCGGACCATGTTAACTCAAAACTCTCTCTCTTAAAAGACATTATTTAAAATGTTCTAAAGAATGTCACATGAAATTCAATCACATTACCCATGAGTCTCTGGAAAGTGATTGGAAAGGAAAGGGCACCTCTCACATATTTTGTCACACAATTGACTGTCCTCAGCTGCTAGAGATGCTCACAAGAAATGTTGAAAATCGTATTTCCTACATGTTCATCTTACTGACATTATCCAGAGAGAAATTGTTGAATTTTTTGCATTTTTGCGCGAGATCATAAAGAACTTGGACAGATATCTCCATGTTCCTGTTCTTTTATTCTTGAGATGAATTCAATGTGAGTTCAAATGGCAGGCCTGTGCACTGGTTTTATGATTCCTTTACTATGTCTCTGATCTTGAGTGAGTTATCTTTGTATCCTCACTGACTTCATGGTTCTAAGAAGGAGAAGAAATACTGTTGTCTGAAATGGGAATTAATTAGTAATCTAAACTGAACTCTGAAATTTTTCTATCACTTGTTTGTTGATATGCTTAATGGAATACAGCTATTTGGCCAGAAAATCACACTTTAATATTGAACAGTGGAATGCTGGAGATTTTCAGACAGTAGAATTCTTTAATGTATTCAAGTAAAAAATACTTTAAAAATGAGGAATTTGTTTAATAGCCTAAGAATATAAGTTGCTACAATAAAATTAAAGCTATATGACTTTTTTCATAAGATTTTTAGCATAGCTTTGACATTCTAATAGTCATGGAAATTAGTTAGAATTATTCTTTTTTTTTAATAAGCTTCACTATCTTTTGCTGAATTAAATATCTGCCAAATTGTATAAGGCATATAATAAAATAAAAGAACACAACAGTAGTTCAGTTATGTTTTAAGACAGAAATTTAATTTCCTAATCACCATTAACAATATGATTTCAACACTCTTTCCTTCAATAAAAGATAAGGAAATCTTGAATGAATAAATAAATAATAAATAAATGCAATTAAGTTTTAATATGTAATTTTAGCACTTGGGAAAGAAGTTTTGGGTATGTAAGACCATCTCTCAGCTATATGGTGAATTAGAGAGCAGTCTAGGAGATGTAGGGCCTTATGTAAAAAAAAACAAAAGACAGAAATAGAAAGGCGAAAGAAGAGCAGGTATAAAGAATTTATGGAGCAGAGAAAGAGGTACACTAACATCTGGACATGGAACAGTCATGAACCCTAAGTAGCTGTGGTTCCCCAAGAAGGACCTGCACTTCAACAGTCTATTCCAGAGTTAAGGACTCAAAAAGCCCCACCCCTTCTGGCGTGTTACAACCATGTAATGGCTACTGAGGAAGGGACAGATGTTTTCTTCAACAGCATAGACACGGGCTCCCATGATCCTATACGCAAGTCTGAGTCCATTTTTTTCACCAACTGTTTTAACAGTTAGGAAAAATATGATAAAACCTCTCCTCTGATTTTAAGTTTTTAAAGATTTGCCTGAGAAATAACAAAATAATCTCATCCCTGAAGGACAGTCAAGGCTATTAAACAACAGTGATTCTTGGTGTATATCCTCACACTAGCATAGGCATGGTGCGCAAAAGGAATTCTCACCTTGTGGAACACACCTTTCCAGTGTTAATGGCATAATTGACACATCAGACCATCTTTGGATTTATTCTTCTCTGTTCCCCTCCAGCCTCTGTAGCATCTAACCAAACCATGGAAAACCCACCCTGGCCCTCTAAACCTGTTAAGTAGAGATAATGCATGTTTTATTTGAGTGCATGAAATTATTTCTCGTGTGCTTACATATTATCTTGTGATATTCATGACAGTAGCCATAATTGGTGTGTATGCTCACATTCATAGCACGCATCCATTTAAGAGGTGTGTTGGACATTCTGTCTCAAAGGCTTAGCATAATACAATTAATCGACTAGCCTCTTCACCTTTTACCTACATCCTTGTTGGAAGTCTGAGAACATTAACATTTACCTAAGGGGAATAATTTTCTTTTTCTGTTTAGCTCAACAATTCTAGCATGAACAACATTAAATTTAAAGTAATTGAAATTCAACTTGTCATTTACCTGATATATTGGTATTTTCCCCTGGTATTTAATACTCTGATTTTTCCATTTTCATTTCCTGTGCTGGAAGAAAATGAGCTGATGTTGATTACACTAATTTAGGAATTTCCTCACATGAAAGCTACCTACCTCATACTTTTCTTGGCCCTACAGCTTTTTCTCATTCTACAACCTACAGAAACTATCTCACACTATATATTTACTTTACTGGTTTTTAGGAAAACTATGAAAGAGGCAAAGATGATGTTACATTGTACTATTCCATATATCTAATATGGAATGTGGATTCATATGTGAAGCCTTTTCTTCCAGAAGTCTATAAATGTACCTGTTTTTTCTGATGACCACTCCTCCTATCACTAAGAATTATGAAAATTAAGGCGAGCAGGAGTTCAAATACATTGTCTTTCCTTCTCATCATCAGAAATTATGCTGACTAGATTCACATCAACCTAACACAAGCATAGTCATCTGAGGGGAGGGGACACTGACTGAGAAAATGCCTCCATAAGATCGGGCTGTGGGGCAGCCAGTAGATCATTTACTTAATTAGTAATTGATAGGGCAGAGCCAATCCCATGGTGGGTGGGGTCATCCCTGAGCTGACCATGTTCATAAGAAGTCAGGCGGAACAAGCCATACAGAACAAGCCAGTAAGCAGCACCTCTCCATGAGCTCTGCACCAGATTTTGCCTTCAGGTTCCTGCCTTGAGTTTCTGTCCTGACTTACTTCAGTGATGAACAGCTATATGAAAATGTAAGTCAAAAAACCCTTTACTCCAAACTTGCTTTTTTGTCATGGTGTATCATTACAGCAATAGAAACCATAAATGAGACAGAAATGATATTGTTCTGTGTTCTAATTCCTCCAGATCCTCCTTTTGCCAAAAATTTGAGAGGCTGACATCATGTGATCTGGGAAATGTTATGTGTTAGAGAATGCCTTGTTACCAACTGTAGCAGTTAGAGAAGAAAGAACATGTGCATCAAACATGTAAAAGAGTGAAGATGTCTCTTTTCCAAGAGTGTTTAGATAGTAAAAGACAAATATGGCTGATTAACCATCATGAACATAACTGGCTAGAGACATATAAGTTAACAAGTGGAACTTCAAAGAAGCTATTTCACGAAGAAAAGAGACGCAGTATATCTTACAAAATATTGAAAAAAAATTATGTAGTATTGACAAAATTTTCTGATATGAGAAAGATGTAGAGGATATAAGGATGTAAACGGGAAGCCCTGCTGAACCAGTGAACTTCTCCAGAGCAGGCCCGAACCAAAGCAAACCCAAGGCAGCGACCTCTGCAGGAGGAGGTACAAGGGAACTTACAAGCAAGCAGTCTTTTAGAGAGCATGTTCAAGCCAATGAACTCCTCAGGAGCAGGCCCAAACTAGTGACATTTATGGGAGCAAGCCCAAACAACCTCAGGAATTGCAGAGCAACCTTTGGGAGTGCCAAGCAACCTCCAGGAATGCTTAGCAATCACTGGGGGGACTAGAACCATGGCCCCAACTCCACCATGAGTAGCAACCATCTGAGCCTTGCATCCACTGACACCTGGAAGAGTGATCATCAGAAACACAGACCCAACTATTCCAATGACAGGAAAAAATGGATAAACAAGGTGAGAACACATTCAACACCACAAAGAGCAACACGACACCAACAAAAACTAGTGACTCTACAAGAACAAGAATTGAACACCC
>JAQHUG010000216.1:1736097-1754228 GCA_028555095.1 Dicrostonyx torquatus | reverse complement strand
GGAGTCATTTTATTGTTATGTTCCTTTAGCAGAATAATAGTTTTTGGGTTCCCCTTGTGTCCCCAGCCTATCTAGTATCAGGTTCTTAGAACCAAAAGCATATTGGGTATGGGTTCCTTCTCGTGGAGTAGGCCTTAAGTCCAGTCAGATATTGGTTAGTTACTCTCACAGATTTTGAGCCACTATTGCATCAGAGTATCTTGCAGGAAGGTCATCAATGTAAAAAGAAGACTTTGTAGCTGGGTTGGTGTTTCCCTGTCTCCTTGGGTAGCATGATGAGAATCTTCAAGTACCACAATGACTAGTCCATAGAAATGACGGCTCTACGTACACACTAGCTCAACTTTTCCATGTCCTTAGGGATGAAGACTCTAAGTACACACCAGCTCAACTTCTCCATATTCAGTGAGTTGAGTAGATGTTGTGTTCAGCAATAGGGCCTTACTGTCAGTTTGTGGAGAGTCACCAACAGTGTTGGCAATAGCCTGAGTTGTTTGGAGTACCCATTGTGCCCCCTTGGCCAACATTATTAGATGTAACCCATTCCTGGCAATCAATTTTTATTTGGTGACATCCAGCTGGAGCTTAATTTCCCTCATTATTTGGTAATTTCATTTAGATTGACTTCATGCATGTACATATTATAGGAAATTTCTACTGTACTGTGGGCCTTTTGTACCCCTCCCTCTATTGCCTCCCTAGATGCTCTGCTCTCCCCAAGCCCATTTGATCATCCCATTCCTCGGTCCCAGAATTTGTATTTTAGTAATCTGAGCATTGTGTCAATATCACCAGTTTTGCTTAGTGCAAGAAACACACTTTTAACTTAAATCCATTTTTAGCCTGGACCACATATGTGTATAACATAATTAATGAAAAACAAAAGAGGTCGTAAACTTTAAAGAGAGTGAGGAGGGTAGGTGGGGTTTGGAGGAGTAAAAGGAATGAAGAATGTTGTGATTTTAGTCTAATCTCAAAATATAAAAGAAATATTTTAAAAAATAAAAAGAGAAAGTCTTCAGAAGATGCTATATTAATGATTGATTGGGGTCAACTTGATGAAGTCTGGGGGACTGACTCCTTTTTCTGCTGTAATTTGATTTTTTGTTGCTTCATAAAACATTCTGACCAAAAGCAACTTGGGGGAGGCAAAGGTTTCATTTACCTTATATTTCAGGTCACAGTATATCATTGACAGAGATCAAAGCAGGGACCTGAAGCAGGGGAAATGCCACTTGGTTTCTCACTGGTTGGCAGGGTCATGGTGAGCTAACTTTATTCTACAGCCTAGAATAACTAATGGGGTTTAGCACTGCCTACAGTGAGCTGGATCCTCCCAAATCAATCATTGTTCATGGTAATAGCCCACAAACGTACCCAGCAGCCAATGTGATAGAAACAATTCAGCTGAGGTTCCCTGCACTTGGTGCTACTAGGTTGTGTCATTAACAATAGGGCTGAGCAGGGCGTCAGCCACCCTTCTCTCCTGAGCATATACTCCTTTGTTCATCCCACATGTATCAGTTTTCTTACTTTTTCATGCTACTCATATTTAAGGCCTTCTATTTTTGCATAGACTTTTTTTTATTAATAGAGCAACTTTAGATGATCAGAATTTAACTAACCAACGCCTTTTCTGAGCATGCTCCTGAAATATGGGAATTTTAATTAGTGTGCCTTTTGGTGCCATAGCAGTGAATAGAACAAGCTGGAAAATGACTTCATTCTCTAGGAACCTTTCCCAAATGAGCTCCCTGATTGAGCACTGGGTACTAATGAAGTCCTGCTTTGTGAAATTCCCAATTTAAGAGAAGTGATGGGAGGGTGGATAAGAGGAGACTGCCTGCATTGACCTCAAAAGGAGATAAAAATGTATTTTCTGAGCTTTTATTATTTTTTGACATTATCGTTTCCTAATTCAAACCTTCTGCTGGGTTTGAAGACCAGGAAAGACAGAAGGGAATGGATAATTAAAAATTTCTTCTCAATTAAATATCTGCAAGAAGTCCATAGGAGAAGCAGCTGTTCAGACCACATTTTCACTGAGAGCCAGCCCCAAACCTGGCCACTCATCCCCTTTTCCTTTCTGGTCCCTGAAAGGTCATGTCCAAACTAACTTGGCCTAAGGGGAATGACAGATACTTCCCACTTCTCTGCTCCCACTCTTGGGTAACTGTCTATTGACAGTAACTTTAACACAGTACTTTCATCAGTCAAACTACTATTCTATTAAGGCATATAAAGGCTCAGTCCCAGTACAGGACAAAATAATCCTAGGGTAGTTTTTTCTCCAGCTGAGAAAGCATGTTAAAGAAGAAACTGAAAAGCTATGGTTTTGAGAGGAGAGGGATTGGGGCTGTCTATCATGTGGTCCCAGTCCTAACTAAAAGGATAATCCTATTCTTCACCAAAAGCATGTAAGATTGTCCAGGCAGCTCTGGACCAAGAATGAATGAGGCTGAACATGAAGCCTGCAGGAAAATTGCTGAGGGACAGCACTGCTGACGCTAACTGAGACAAGAGATTTAAAACAGCCACTGTCACCAGCTGGGGCAGCTCATGGCTGTTCTTACAGCACACGAGAGGCTGAAGCAGCAGCCCCTCCTGGTAGACTGGGCTACAGAATAAAACCTTTTCTGAAAAGCTGAAAAAGAGAGAAGGGCGATGGTGGCACATGCTTTCATCCCAGCACTCAGGAGGCAGAGGCAGACAGATCTCTGAGCTCAAAGCCATCCTGGTCTATGACAGCTAGGACAGTTTCACAGAGAAACCCTGTCACAAACAAAAAATCAAGAAAGGAAAAGGTGTTCTTTAGTTTATTTAATTCTTATTAGGAACATTGATCTTTGTCATTTCTGTCACATGTAGATTTTTCACAATCTCCATGTGAAAAATTCTGTCTACAAATCTCCACTCCAAATTCTGCAAATTATTATTTAACAAAGAATTATTACCTCTAATGAGGCTCAATATCCTCCTGTACAGTTTGGAAATATTTCCTGACCTCATTAAAGAAGTTTCTAAAATTTGGATGTAAATAGCAAGTTAGTAAACAAAGAAACAAAACTGCTGTGAGCCATTCACCATGTGGTAGACTGGTATAGAATGAACTGTTCACCGTGTGGTAGACTCGGTGTAGGATGAACTGTTCACCGTGTGGTAGACTCGGTGTAGGATGAACTGTTCACCGTGTGGTAGACTCGGTGTAGGATGAAGCATTCACCATGCAGTAGAATCGGTGTAGGATGAACCATTCACCGTGTGGTAGACTCGGTGTAGGATGAACTGTTCACCGTGTGGTAGACTCGGTGTAGGATGAACCATTCACTGTGTGGTAATTTGGTGTAGAATGTACACCAGGTAACATGGTAAGGTTTGAATGTAGAATTCACTCTTAGTGGGATATTTTATAATTCAATAAGCTTACATTGTGGGGAGATAAGAGACTATTTTACATTTTCTCTATTTTTATATCATACATCTGATAATCACTTATAAAGAAAAACCTTTCTGATGCTATTCCAGAGGCATAAAATTTAGAGAAATCATATAGTTTGTTTTTTTCTCCAGGTGATAAAAATGCTCTCAGACTGATTTGGCACTGGGAACACCCTTCAGTGAAGATGCTACAAATATCATATCCTCTAAATGAATAACACACCTCAAGGCTGTTATAAAAATAGTTTGATTTAATTTTGCCACAGTCAAGTTTTGCCTGGAGCGGCATTCTCTGAGAAGCAATGCTGATTTGCTCTCTGCTGACTGCCCTCCTCGCCTCCCACCATCAGGAGGACGCACAGCCTTGTGAATCCTAAGGGGACAACAGCTGCTGGACACCAGACCTGCACTGAGCTAGGGTACCATTCTATGCAATGCTGACATCTCCATTTTGCAGATGGGAAACCTTGGGATGAAAATGATGTTATTGTCTCTCCAATGAACATTTACATCTCTCTGAAATGCCTATCATGAAGCCTAACCTCCATGTGACAGGGGCTGGAGATGAAGACCTTGGAAGGTCATTAGTTCCTATGCCCTCCTGAATGGAATTAGCACCCTGTAGCATGTAGCATGTGTCTTACAAAATTCTGTTCCTCCTGTCACAGAGCGTGTGAGGAAGCCGGGAGAGTCCTTAACAGATGTTGCCTGTGCCTGTCCTTAATGTTGAAACAGCTTTCAAAATGGAATGCAGAATTCCTTTGTTCATACACTCAGTCTACCATGTTACAGTACTGACCTGTAAAAGTTGAGCAATTTCCTATCATTAAGACGGTTGGTCAAGCAGTGGAACCAGGACACTGCCCTAGCGTCAATGACTATACTGCAAGCCCAGCCCTCTAATGGGACCCTTCTAATGTGCTTTGAGATTGAAAACAGACTTCAGTCATTGGAAAGTTCCTTTTAGTTGTGCTTTCCTGGGCTGGAGGGATGGCTTAGTGTGCTTATTTGCTCTCCAATGAGTCCAAAAATCAGTTCCAGCACCCACACCAGTGCGAGACTCAGCACAGCTGGTAAATCCAGCTCCAAGGATCTAATGTCTTCCTCTGGCTTCTGTAGCACCTGCTCATACATGTAAATACACGCACACACACACACACACACACATATGCACCACTAAAAATCAAGTAAATCTTGATTAGAAAAGTGCCTTTTCCTGTGGCAATCCCCCACTCCCTGCTGCCCCTCAGTCCAGTCTCTTTTTTCCTCTTTCTCCTTTCCCATCTCCTTGTCCTTCTTTGTTCTTATGTGAAAATAGAAAAGACAGAACTTTGGAAACAAATAGGAAACAGAATACGTAATTCATGAGTAATGGCAGATTAATTAAATTCAGCCTTCTTCCTGCAAGCTTTATTGGGTGGGGGAGAGATATGGGCTTGGGCTTTATTGTACTATAAAATCTTGATTCTAATTCCTCAGGACAGGCTTCCTTTCTAAGCTGCCCATCTGTCTGTTGCTAGCAGAAAGTGGCTATGGATCACTGGGGTGGTAAAGTGGGACATTCTGGAATGGACATTGGAGCTGAGAAAGTAATATGTAACATGTTTGTTAGGTAGGACAGATAGCCCCCTGAGCTCCCTGTCACACATACACATGCATGCACGCAAAGGCTTTATGAACTTATGAAATCACCACAGCATGCCCTACACTTGAGGCCTATAAATTTGAGAAAATAGAAGTGCGTGAGACAGGCTTTAAGCATCTCCTTTGGGCACAGGACTAATGTACTGTTAGGAGGCCTGTGATTCCTGACGTTGATGTTCTCACCATTGCAGATTTGGGCAGCGTCGCCACAAACACAAACACACAAACTGCAAGTGAGCATATGTTCTAAACACAGCATTTGCACTGAACATGAAGCTTTGGGATGAATCCCTAGGTCACCTCAGTCCTCCTCCGCTACAGTCATTGCCCATTCTCTAGGTAGGCACAATTTAAAACTCTTCTCCTGTGGGGGACATGTGGAAGAGTGTAACAAGAGGGTCCTGCTTGTTGGGGTTCCTGTCCTGCCCAGTACCCCACAGCCGGCAAGCCCCAAAGAAAATCACACAGAGAGTCTACATTAGGTTATTAACTGATTGGCCCATTATCTCAGGCTTCTTACTAGCTCCCATAAGTTATGTTAACCCATTGTTCCCATCCATGCCAGGCACATGGCCGGTACCTTTTCTCAGCTGGGACAGGGACACATGTTGCTTCCTTGGAGATCTGCGCAGGAATGCCAGGGAAGCTTCCTGCTTCCCAAATCTCCTGTTCTCACCTCTACTTCCTGTCTGGTTTTCCCACCTATACTTCCTGCCTGGCCAATCAGCATTTATTTAAAACATGATTGACAGGATACAGAATTGTCCTGCACCAGAAGAGCACAAGCCTTATATAGTAAGGCCTTTGCACTCTCACTGGCGTGTAAACTGTTAAGATGTGAATAAGTAACTCACAATTAAATACCTACTGAGGTCTGACACTCAGTCTCAAAACCATTCACAAGAGCAGCAGTGGCCAGGAACCACCGTTGGAGCTCAAGGCTTCATTCACCATTCGTATGTATGTCCAGGGTGTTGCTTTCTGTCCATCTCATAATAGACGTGCCAAGTAAATGACTATGACAGAAATGTGCAGAGCACTTTTTGATACCATGTCATGTCAGCCCCCTTCATTGCTTCTGGAAAAGGGGGCCTCCTTACATCCCAGTGTGTCAGTGGTTGTCGGGCAGAAGGGCATCACTCAGTCTGAACTGACACCAAGGAAGAGGGTTTAGATGGGTGGAACTTAAGTCTAGAACAATGCATGTGAGAAGAGATGGGGCATGATTCGGTCTTATTGCAGTGCTGCAGTGGGTGGTGAGTCTCCTTGTCCCCTCTCACCAGAGTTCCAGGTAACAGCTGCGCATGAGACAGAACGACAAGGGAGAGAGTCACTGCAGCTAAGCTAAGCACTTCGACAGTGGTTGCTAACAATAATGACATTTGAGGAAGCAGCTGTAATATTACTGCAGTTGGGCACTTCCGTGTTCTGTTAAAATAGATTATCCCCCTTTGTCTCAGCAGCATAAGGACATTGTTTATGGTCATCTAGCTAGAAAACCATGAAAACATGATTTGAATATATGAAGCTGATTCTAGAGCGTTCGTTGGTTTAACAGGGAAGAGAACATGTTTACAACTGTGTAGCACTGGGAGGTGATTCAGGACATATGAGTACCTTCATCACCCTGCCATTCAGCTTATCTTTTTGTCTGCCCCCTGTGTAAGCAGGACCCTGGTGCTGATAACCTAGGAAACAGAATGTACTAGCCAATCAGATGACTCCAAAGACCTGAGTCAATGTATCTATTCATAAAGTTAGGGCAGTCAAAAGGAACTTCTCCATAATAATAATAAAATGTTTCTTTGGTGTTTTGCACTTAGTTTAAAAGAATGGGAATTTAGGGTACGGTTTTCTTCCTCACACATGCCCACTTACCCTGCATATTGTTTCAGGACTGACACTCAACAGTACATTTTCCCATATAGCTGCAAGCAAGCTCTCCTGTGTAGGCAGTAGCGTGCACACCTGACCACGACCTTCCCAGGACCCGACTCTTAGGTTGCAGAGCACAAGCAGACGGGGCTCAGAATTCCTTCCAATAACATCACACTCCATTTGCCATTTTGTCCCCTTGACCCAGAGAGGGGAGAAGCTGTTTGGAGGCCCTGGCTGGAGCATTCACCAAAGTCAACAAACAAAATTAATGAAGCACAGTGTGCATCTCCGCACGTTCTCTGTCACAGTGTCACACAGCAGGGATGATAAGGGCAGCCCAAGCAAAGGGAGCCCAAAGACGTGTAGCGAGGGATGTGGTACAGAATTAATGGTATCTTGTGAGTTGGGAAAAGACATCTAAGACCATGATCTTTACCAAGAGTGGCATGTGCTTAGTCTTTTTAAGGCTCACTCTCTTTCCTGTGCATGGATGTTCTGCTGCATGTATCTGGGCACCACATGTGTGCAGTGCTCATGGAGGACAGAAAAGGGCACCAGATTCTCTGGAACTGGAGCTACAGTCTTATTCATGAATCTCTTCTCACGTATTTGAGCTGTTTACATATGTAAATGGATTTCCAGATAAATTTCAGAATATTTTATTTTTGTTATCATCACTATTATTATTGAGTGGGTTATTTTTGGGTACAGTGCATCATGTGTGGGTCACATGTCAAGGCTGCATAAGCAGATCAAAGGACAACTGTGTGGAGTGGATTCTTTCCCTCTACTTTGAAGGGGACTTGAGATGAGGTCATCAGGCCCGTACAGCATGTGCTTTTATCTGCTGAACCATCTCAACACATGGATCTGTTAAGATTCATTAATAAATAACTTTTTGTAAATTCCATTGTTTCTACAAAGAAATTACAGATTAATTTTGGAAGAATTTATATCTTTATGTCATCAAATCTTCTTAACTAGAAAACTAACACGATTTTCTGCTACTTCAAGTGTTGATTCATGTCTGTTATTAAATGAAACTTGCTTTCATAGATGCTTTATATTTCCTGTTCATTTAATTTCTGGATGTGTCATCTAGGACTAGAATTGGGCAAAGTCCAAGAAATTCAAAATAGCAGCATTTCAACTCGGCAAGGCATCTTCTTCTTTTGTGAGATGGCATTTAATGAAGGTCATAGAGTCCCCAAGACTCCAGGTTCCTTCACGTTCTCCTGCCACCAATCTTCGATAATTATCTGGTATGATGTTCCTTGGGATGCTATCTTCTCCCTTAACATTTGAACACCTGTCATGAATTCTGGTCCTTACAGCATCATGTAACCGCGGGTGTGGTCACTATTGTGCTCACAGTCGGGATGCAAAACTGGGGAATGTCTCTCTAGGAAGCCTTTTAGGAATTGATCCAGAACAACTCTGCTGCTATCTGTCTGAAGTTTTCCTGCAAGAACAGGCTGTCACAGGAAGAATGAAGCACTGCCTACGTTCTTGGAAGCCAGGAATGGGTCGAAGCAGGACAGCTTTCTACCTCTGTGGATGAGGAGGAAAGAGAGGCCAGAGCATGACCAGCAGCTTCTCCTGCAGCAGGTGCAGCACAGCCCTGGCAGCCGGCACAAATACACACCATTCCGCATGCCCTTTCAGATGATTGTGTGAACACAGTAAAAACCTTCCATAACTTGAGAAAGTCTTCAAAGTGACTGAGATCCAAATCCAACTCGGTGCTGTTTAGAACCAGTCCTGCATTCTCTGCCTGTTTCAGCTTTTCATGTCTGAGGATATTTGTGAAATTCTGGATCAAATGATTTGTCTTTCCTTGGTCCAGCAATGAAGATGCCCTGCCAGAATCCTAGCGCACTGGAACCCACCTTACCCTCTCCCGTTCCTGAGAGTCAGCGCTGTCCATATTTTCCTGTCCAGAAGTCATCTTCTCAGAGGGACTTCCCTCATATCCAGCTGGGTTTGTGAGGTGTTGGTTGTGCTGTCTAAATCTTCATCAGTATGAGGGATACATACCACAGCAGAGCTTTTCTGCATGCACACGCTTGTTGTTTAAGAGTAAACAAGAAGATAAATACAAAAGGCAAGCAAAGAAATCACCTACAGCTCTCTGTAATGAAATAAATATTGCTTTTTCTCTCCTTTCCCACTTATTCCCCTTTTCTCCTTTTCCTTCATGGTGGCTGTGAGATGTAGGGTGGATTGATTTGCACAGTGTTGCTGCTAAATTACCCATTCTGCCTCCTAGAGTGTTCAAACCCTTCCCACATCATTAATCTCAACTACTGAACTGATGGGAATTGGACCCTACAAACAGGTTGTCTACCAAAGGAGCTGTCCCCAGGCAAATACTTAGAATAGCTTTACCTAGCAAGCCATACTGTTGTTGGTTTCTTTTTGTTTTTTTTTTAAATAAACCAAATCAAAACAAAAACAACAGTCTGTTTTCCCCACAGACTGATAAAATGGCCCAGAATGTGCTGAAATTGAGATGAAAATAAATCACTTTGGACACTTTTACTTCCTGCAAAATCTAGAGACTAGTGAGGTGCGGGGAAAACTCTGTGATACATTGGTGTGCGGATAATCCTACCTGCAGGCACCTACACTCAGCTGTGGCTCAGGGCTGGTCCTCATCTATGCACTGGAAGACAGCACGGTGGACAGAAGGATGGGCACTCTTGGTGCTCAGTCTCACCTTTCCCCATCACAACTTTAGCTACTTCGTGTGTTTCTATAAGGCTGGGTTTTCTCATCTTCTGACCAGGAACAATAGGAAGACTTTCCTACGAAGTGTTGTGCACATTTATGAGACAGCACAATTACAGGTGATAAACTATAGTGGAGTCCATAGGTAGTACCTAAAGTAAAATAGCTTTATTATTACTGCTAATATTTCTACCATGTCCCCTGATCTCTCTGATCTCCAAATAATATAGGATGATATGTTCATTCTTAGCATTCAGATAGTATCATTTAGGAGAGATTTCTGTCTTTTCACAATGTCAGAATTTATTGAATAACAATTAAGTTCGTAAGGCATAACAGTGTTGTGACAGTTAATACCAATAGCACCTAATAGCTGGTTATTTTCAATCACGGCTTCTTTTGTTTCATCCTAAATTATTAATACTCTCAGATCACATATTACATATTATATTGGCATATGCATATGTGTACAGACACTCACATATATTATAGAATGGTTACAAAGGGACTAAGGAAGCTGCAGAGTTCAGAAAGGCCTTCCTGGAGGCTGAAGCAGAGCCATAACATAGATGCATAGAAGCAGAGTGTCCCTGCTGGTGCCTGTAGAATCTCAGGAGAAGGGGACAGGTGACCTTGCCACCTAGCTGAGCCACAGCCTAATTGCTCTGAAGCAAGTAAATGGGTCTTGTTTAGAACCACTGGATTTTGCTGTGGTTTGTTATACAGCAATCACTAGCTGATACAGGTTAATATGATTTTCCCACCCAAATTCTTTTCACTTAAACAATTCACAATTTACAGGCCTACAGTCTTGTGTGCGTTTCTTTATAGTGCATATGCTGGAGGTTGGCACAGACCTTTCTGTCTGCGCTTGCCAAGTTGCTATTCAAATGGAGAGACCTTTCTTGGAAAGGAGGGAAGCTGAAGTACAGAGAATAAACCACGTGATCTCATGAAGAACAAGACAAATCTGTAATTCCTGGTGACTTATTCTTGAAACTCAGTGAGGAAAATAAGCCTTGCATTGATATTATCAAAGTAAACTTGAATGTGAGCTTAGCTTAAATGACTAGGATCCTGGGATGCTGTTTGTCACAGCATGTCATCTGAGGATGAGCAGCATGTGGGAACCTGGGCAAAGAAAGGTCCCGCTGTGATTACTCTCAGGAAATGATAGTCACCTCTGCTCTGTCAGTGACCTGGAAATTGGAACCCCCAGGCTGGCAGCAGAAACCTAGGCGACAGCTGGATGAGCGAGTACCCTTGCCAGTAGGCATGAAACCAACCAAGGGATGTAAAAGTGTAAGAACATTGAGGGGTTGAGAAATTTTAAAAGTAAAGGATATTTATTTAAAATAATTGTACTTTGGGGCCAATGAGATGGCTCCATGGATTTAAGGATTGGCCACCAAGCCCCAGGACCCACACAATGGAAGAAAGTTGTCCTCTGACCTCTTTTATTCTGTGGCATATGGCTGCACACATACGCTAATGTATATGATTTAAAAAATAATAAACAAAAATATTATAATTGTAATTTCATTTTCAAGTCAGAAAAGGAGAGAGAGGAGGGAGGGATGAAGGGAAGGAGGGAGGGAGGGGATTAGAAAGGGAGAGAGGAAGGGACTTAGTTTACAAGATCAAACACATCTTTTCAAAAGTACAAACCAGAAGCCACAAAGGCATTGCTGCTTGAAAAAAAAATGAAACTCCCTTGAGTCCTGGCATACTACTGAGAGAAGGCTAGACAGGTGTTCTTCTCAGATCTGAGAAGGCCTGTAAATGATACAGCAGAACACTTCATTGAGAAAATATGCCACAGTATTTTTACTTTGTTATCTTCCATTTTCTTTCAACCCCACTATAATGAATGTTATCCCCTCGTTCAGTTATTCTTAGTAAAGCCTTAAGCATTTTCCAGCGAAAATATTTTGATTTTTTTTCACTACCAGTAAGCACCACTTGATGACAATGTACATATCAGTAAATTCCTTATCTGCCATGACATCTGTAATCTAGATTCTTCCATCCCCCTCACAAATCACTGCTTTTTTATTAGATTGTATTTAATTATAAAAATGTCCTTATTAAAAAAAAGTCCTTATCAATTTATTATTTGATAACTTCATACATGAATGTTATACACACAACCCCCTTTCCTTTAACTAACCTTCTCTCATTGTTCCCTTTCCACAAGTCCCCATCCTATTTTCATGGCTCATCTTTGCTTTCTGAACCACTGAGTTTAATAAGAGTAATAGTGCTGTCCAGTGAAACATTTACAACCCACCAAAAGCTAGCCGGGCGGTGGTGCACGCCTTTAATTCCAGCACTCGGGGGGCAGAGGCAGGTGGATCTCTGTGAGTTCGAGGTCAGACTGGTCTACAAGAGCTAGTTATAGGACAGGCTCCAAAGCTACAGAGAAATTCTGTCTCAAAACACCAAAAATGAATAAATAAAACCTCACCAAAAACTAGATCACAAAAACAAACAAACAAACAATAACAACAAAAAAAACCCAATGATTTTCTCTCTTCCATAGCCGCTGGGATCTCTTAGAGTCCCTGGGCTTGGCTGGGCTCACAAGCAGGACCCTCCCTTATTCACCCGCTCAGTCCTATGCAATCCTTACACAGGCAACAGCAGCTGTTGTGAGTATGCAGGTACCACAACATGCCATGCCCATGAGACAGCATTTCACTGTGCTCCCTCCCCACATTGTTTGGTTCTTACATTTATTCTACTCCACCCTCCCCAGATGTTCCCTGACCTGAGCCTTCAGGCAGGGTGATATGGCAGCCACAGTTAACCGTGAGCACTCAGTCACTTGCTTTTGGCATCTTGACCATCAGTGGGTGTCTGCATCAACCACTGTTATAAAGAGAAGTATCTTTGAGCAATTCTGACAGCAGCACTACTCTATGAGCATTTAAAATGCAATATCTATGAGGCAATTTGACAATAGGCCCTTCAACAAAACTAAAGGAGAATTTTCAGAGAAAGCAAACTCCACAGGAGCGGCAACAGATTCAGTCCAGGGACATTTGCAGATCTGGACTGAGCCAGTGACCTGAGCCAGAGCAGACCTGAGACAGCATCTCCATGTCTGATGTCAAAACGCTCTTCAGATCTCCAACTCTGTTCAGCTTTGTTGACTACAACATAATTCTTTGTCTTGAGCTGGTTCCACTCCCTGTTCTCAGCTTTCCTCAATAGGTACCCCATGACTCTGGCATCTCTAACATCTTGAGCTGGTTCCACTCCCTGTTCTCAGCTTTCCTCAATAGGTACCCCATGACTCCAGGCTTCAACTTCACAACATCACACAATGACCTGTCTACTATGCCTCCATTTAGGGACACCCCTGACACATGCCTTGCCTCAGCGACTTTCTTTTGGGCATTGAGGCAAATTCCATATCCTGTTTCTTCTATCCTTGACTCTAAAGTTAGAACCATGTGACCAAAGCTATCAAGTTCTGCTGCATATTGAGGCTAGAACATGCCCCATTCATTCTATTACATCTTCGCCTGCTTTCTGTCTGCACAGGTTTAACTGTCCTGAACCTGGACCTCTAGACCAAGTTGGCCTCAAACTCAAAGATCCGCCACCCTCTGCCTTTCCGGTGCTGGGGTTAAAAATATGCCCCACCATACCTAGGTCTCAGCTTTTCTCTAGCTCCTTTTCACAAGTTGGAAACGTAGCTGAGTGGGAAATTACCCTGAGGCCACCACTCCCTATATTTCATTTCTTAATTCGCTTATCTCCTTGAACACAGGAGTTAGTTCCATTCCACTTCATGTTGCTCCTTTTCTCCTCAATATTTGCATTTTGTAACTTACCCTGCTCAGCTTGCTCTTTTTCATTCTAAATCATTATGAGCATGAACACTAATATCCACATGATATAATCTATATTAAGTTGTTTTGAGATTTTCTCACTAATTGAATTAATCCATACGCTTCACTTTAGCCTCAGGTAGACTCTTCAGACAAGGGCTAAAGGCAGTCACTTTCTTCACCAAAATATCCCAAAAATGATTTCTAGGAAACACATTAAAATTCTTCTCCATTGAAATTTCTTAAATCATACCCCCATAGTTTAAATAACTCTTAGTACCACGGTCTTCCATGCTTGTACTAGTATGGCCCATTCAGCAGTGCCTAAAGCATTCTACTGTTTTCCTAACTCAAAGTACCAAGTCCAAATTCCTCCAAACAAAAGCATGGTCAGGCCTATTACATCAATACCCCAGGCCCTGATACCAACTTCTGTCTTAGTTAAGGTTTTTACTGCTGTGAAGAGACACCATGGCATGGTACTGGAGAGATAGCCAAGAACCCTATATCTCACAGGCAACAGGAAGTTGACTAAGGCACTGGGTATCCTGAGCACAGGAGACCTCAAAACCCACCTCCACAATAACACAATTCATGCAACAATGCCATGCCTACTGCAACAAAGTCACACTTCCTAATAGTACCATTTCCTATGAGATTATGGGGACCAATTACAATCAAACTACCATGGGGTCCTAGGCTTTCTGGGAAAAGGAGGGCCCCAGCCTTGATGTGGAGTAGAGAGGCTCTCAGGGTCCTAGCTTTCCCTGAGTATTTATACCCTGATCATAGTTACTGAGAGGAAGAGACCTTTTCATCAGTGGTTTAGCCACTGCAAGGTGTCCAAACCCTTTAGATAATCTCCACCATGCTTCTGAAAGTAACACCAGTGAAACCCATTGGCATGCTACACCCACATACAGACCCACAGAGGCACACACACTAGCAGGCACATACATATACATAGACCCATGCACATACACACATAGGTCTCCCACACACATGCACACACGATGTTTTAGCTATGGTTACTATTACTGTAATGAACCACCATTTACCAAAGCAATGTAGAAAGTAAAGGGTTTGCACTTCCACATCACTGTTCATTCTCACATGCTGTTATTATGTCAGAACAGGAACTCAAACAGGGCAGAAACCTGGAGGCAGATGCCATGGAGAAGAGCTGCTTACTGAATTGCTCCCCATTGCTTGCTCAGTCTGCTTTCTTTCTTCCTTCCTTCCTTTTGAATTTTTAAGTATAATTTCTTTCTTTCTTTCTTTCTTTCTTTCTTTCTTTCTTTCTTTCTTTCTTTCTTTCTTTCTTTCTTTTGGTTTTTCGAGACAGGGTTTCTCTGTAACTTTTGGAGCCTGTCCTGGAACTAGCTCTTGTAGACCAGGCTGGCCTCAAACTCACAAAGATCCGCCTGCCTCTGCCTCCCGAGTGCTGGGATTAAAGGCATGCGCCACCACCGCCCGGCTATAATTTATTTATTCTTCTCTCATATATTATATCCTGACCACGGTTTCCCCTATCTCCACTCCTAGTCACCTCTGACCTCTCCTCTCCCACAGAGCCGCTTTTCCTCTGTTTCTCTTCAGGAAAGAGCAGACCCTCCAGGGATATCAATTGAACACAGAATAACAAGTTATAATATGGCTAGGTACATAACTTTACATCAAGGCTAGATGAGAGCACCCAGTAGGGGGAAAGGGGTACCAAAGGCAGGCAAAAGAATCAGAGACACCGCCATTCCCATTGTCAGGAGTCGCTACACAGACATAACATATATGCAGAAGACCTAGTTCAGACCCATCCAAGATCTGCCATTGTCCCCTCAGTCTCAGTGAAGCTTTATGATCCCTGGTAGTTGTTATGGTGCGCTTGACCCCTCTGGCTCCAACAATCCTTCCTCCCCCATTTCCTTAGCTCAACCTAATCTTTGGCTGTGGGTCTCTGCATCTGCTTCCTTCAGTTACTAGATGAAGCCCATCTAATGACAAGTTGGCTAGGTTCCAGTCTATAACAGAATATCATTAGGAAGCATTTAAATTTAATTATCTTTTATTATTTTAATGTTGAGGTTGTGTTTGGTTATATCCTGGGTCTCTGGGCTATTCTGCCTCTGGTTCCTGGCCATTCAGGCAGTGTCAGATATGGGCTCCCTCTTGTGGTTTGAATGTCAAATTGAACTGGTCCTTCGTTGACCACACCCACAAGTCCTGTGCCACCATTACCTCAGCACATCTTGCAAACAGGACAAATTGTAGGTTCAAGGTTTTGTGGTTGGGTTGGTGTCACTATCCCTCCATAGAATCCTTGCCTGGTTACAAAATATGGCTGGTTCAGGCTCTATATTTTCCGTTACTAGGAGTCCTCTCTAGGGTCACCCTCGTAAGTTCCAGGTAGTTTCCACCACACTAGGTGTCCACATCAATCCCAAAATGCCCCCATTCCAGTCATTTCTCCCATTATTCTCTCCCTCCACCCACCCCTGCCTCGTCCCTCATGTTCCCATCTTCATCTTCCCCCAGTCCACCTGTGAAATCTATTCTATTGCCTCTTCCCAGTAATATCCATGTGTTCTTACTTTGGCACTCCTAGTCGCTCTGATTATGGATTGTAGCATGAGTGTCCTTTATTAACAGCTAATATCTATTTATGAGCTAGTACATACCATTTTTGCTTTTCCAGGTCTGGGTTACCTCACTCAGGATGACTTTTTCTAGCTCCATCCATTGGCCATCAAATTTCAAGATGTCATGGTTTTTTTGTTTGTTTATTTGTTTTGTTTTTTAACAACTGAGTAATACTACATTGTGTAAATGTGCTAAAATCTTTATCGAATCTTAAGTTGAGGGGCATCTAAACTGTTTCCAGTTTCTGGCTATTACGAATTAAGTTGCTATAAACATAGTTGAGCAACTGTTTTTACAGTAAGATCAAGTATTCTTTGGCTATATGCCCAACAGTGAAATGGCTTCGTCTTGAGGGAGATCAATGGGCAACTTCCTCAGAAACTGCCATATTTGTTTCCAAAGTGGCTGTACAAGTCTGCGTTCACACAAGCAATGGAGGGGTTTTCCGTGTTCTCTACATCCTCTCCAGCATGAGCTGTCACTCGTGTTTCTAATCTTCGCCATTCTGACAGATCTAAGATGGAATTTCAGAGTTGTTTTGTTCTGCATTTCCCTGATGGCTAAGGATGTTGAACATTTCTTTTAAGTGTGTCTCAGCCATTTGAGATTGCTCTGCAGAGACTTCTCTGTGTAGATACACACCACATTTTCTTAATTGGATTATTTGGCTTGTTTACATCTAATTTCTTGAGTTTTTTACACATGTTTGGATATTCTCCTTCTGTCTTGTGTGGATTTGCTGAAAATCTTTTTCCATTCTACAAGCTGGCTCTTGTGCCAATGTGTTCAAAGATGTTTCCCACTTTCTTTTCTACCAGGTTCAGTGTTTCTGGTTTTATGTTGAGGTCGTTAATTGACTTGCACTTGAGTTTTGTGCAGGATGACAAGTATGGATTCATTTGCATTCTTCTCCATGGAGACCTCCAGTTTGAGCAGCACCATTTGTTGAAGATGCCCTCTTTTTCCCATTGCATAATTTTGACATCTTCATCCAAAATCAGTGGCCAGAGGTGTGTGGATTTACTTCTGGGTCTCTGATTCAACTCCATTGTTCAGCCTGCTTGTTCTTATGCCAGTACCGTGCAGTTTTTAGTACTATTGCTCTGTAGTACAGCTTGAAATTAAGGATGCAAAAACCCCAAGTTCAAACCTCAACATAAACCCAGATACACTGAACATGACAGAAGAAAAAGTAGGGAATAACCTTGAATGCATTGGCAAAAATCTTAGGGTTTTTATGCTGTGATGAGACATCATGACTCTTGACAACTCTTATAAAGAAAATATTTAATTGAAGGGACTCACACTTTCAGAGGTTCAGTCCATTATCATCATGGCAACAGACAGACAGATGTGATGGGGCTGAGAGCTCTTACATCTTGATGGGCAGGCAACAGGAAGTCAACTGAATGCCACACTGAGGAAAGCTTGAGCAAAAGAGACTTCAAAGCCCAATCCCACAGTGAAACACTTGCTCCAACAGGACCATATCTCCTAATAGTGCCATTTTCTTTGGTTACTATTTTCTTGCAAACCATCACAGCACAGGAGACACCTTTCTGAACAGAACACCAATTGCACAGGCATTAAGATAATAATTTAATAAACAGAATTTCTTGAGAGTGAAAGGCAAAAAAATCCATCAAAAACACAAAACAGTAGCCTAAAAAATGGGGAAAGAGTTTCACCAACCTCACATCTGATTTCCAAAATAAAGAAGTCAAGAAACTAGGCATCAACAAATCAAATAATCGAATTAAAAAACAGGGTACAGATCTAAACAAATAATTCTCCACAGAGGAATCTCAAATGGCTGAGAAACATTTAAAAATGTTCAACACACCTTAGCCATAAGGGAAATGCAAATGAAAATGCCTCTTAGATTTCATCTTACACCTGTTAGAATAGCAGAGATGAAAAACACAAATGACCCCTCTTGCTGGCAAGGATGTGGAACAAGGGAGA